>JBBPBX010084250.1:0-10396 GCA_038048925.1 Garcialebias charrua
GCTCCTGTTTCCTGGAATATCTTACAAAAAGATCTGAAGCTCTCGACCATGACCTCTCTAAGCGACTTTAAACATCTGTTAAGTTCCTGGCAAAAAAACCCCAATGCAGACATGTTCCTGTTTTTAGTTTTCTAAATCGTCTTATTATCCAGCTGTTTTTTTTTGTTTTTTTTCCTACTATTCCTCTTGTTGTCATTTTGGTTGCTATTTTGTTTTGATTTGATAAAAAAAAAAAGAGAGAAACTTAAAATGTGTATGCCTATGCCTATTTTACGACTGTCTTGTTGTCATTGTTATTCACTGTTGCCATCACTCTTTCTTAAGAAACCAGGTCTCTCTTTAAAATGCGTCCCCGAGACTCAATGGGATTAATCTGTATAAATAAAGGTTGAATGAAAAAAATAAGTATTTGGACTCTGCTGGAACATTGTTCCATTTTCAGTATCGTGTCCAGACTAGTATAGGTTCAGAACTTTATGCCCTGACTTAAACAGTTTTCTTCTCGTGCCTCTAGTAGCTTTGTGAAATCAGTCTCTTCGTCATCCTGGTTTTACCTTGTGCCTTCTCTTGCCTCCCCTGGAACTACCCCGGCGAGCCTTCTCCCTACAAGCCTGTCAACAAAAACAACTCTGTATTCAGCTATCCTGCTCTAAGGTTCATTCTGTCACCCTCAACTTGTGCTTCAGCCGTCATACTCATCTGGATCCAACTCCAAATCTATAAAGACAAAACATCAAATAAGCCATACGAGTCAAATCCTTGGATTACTATCTTGCCTGTTGTCAGCATACTCACCCTGTGTCTCGTTCTGCAGCTGATTCCAGAGTTCCTGTAGCCTGGTTAAAACCAGACCCTTGTCCTTCACTTCGCTTCGTACTAGGGAGCAGTGATGTGAAGGGAAAATAGAATTGAGCGGAGCTGCGTAGGAAGGCGAGGGCCCGGCTAGAGTTCCTGTATTATTGCATGCATTGTAAATAAAAGTCTCTTACCCTTTTACTTGTTGGTCTCTCATGTTTTGGTCAGACTCCTGGGTGTCTATTAAAGCTAAACACATGTCTGATAGGTGCCTTCCAAGGCAGAGTTTTAAATGAAAACCATCTTAAATTTATGTAGCTACATGTATATGTTTGGTGGGATCTCCGATCATGTTTTGTGCAGTCTGTTAGTACTATCACTCCATATTGAATGTGTGAGCAATTGACTGAATGATAGCCAACTTTGTGTTTGAAGTCAATTAGCAGTTAGCAACCATGTTGGATTGAACTGAGATGACATCAGAAGTTAAGAGTTTTAGATGTACATTCCATTAAACTAGTCTGAAGGTTTCTCTATCATGAGATATTTTGCTAACAGACAGACAGGGTTGTTTACATATCCTGTCCTGACAAGTGTTTAAAGGTTCAGTCTGCAGTTTTTGGTAGAACGCAGCACTTAGGAAAATTTTCATCCGGGAAAGCATTCTGGTCCCTCCCCACTCAGAGCCATGGCTCTGCTCCCTCTTGCTGTCGGTGATGCTCCGCCTCCACTGCATGTCCTGCCAGCAGCTGCGAAGTTATGTGATATGTTAATAAAACATTATAAAAAATAAAATAAAAACGGGGAGCGCTGGTCCAGCACACCAGAACACCATGAAATCTGCAGAGCCGCGCACAGCCACATTGAACCCGAGTTTAATTCGCTCGTGACAAATTCATCCATTTCCTCAATGTTTCTGTCATGACTCAGCGGAGGAGGAAGCGATCACTTGACTTTTGGCAAAAAAACAAAAGAAAAGTCCAGATCAGGGATGAAGAAGGGGAATTTAATACATTTGTGTCACATACAAAACAGTTTTGCATCGCTTTGCAATTATTTCAACGAGAACCTGCGCGGCCGCTGCGGGCTGGGACGGGGGGTGGGGGGTGGGTTAGGAGCGTGAGAAGTGAGAAGCTCTGTTTTTATTGGCTGGTTAAAAACTCTGTTTTTATTGGCTGGTTAACGGCGGGTCACTGTGGCTTTTTTGAAATTCTTATTTACCACCTGGAGAAGCAAGGGGAATATAGTTTTTTTTCAGAGATTACTTTGTCTAACATCAGCCTGTCAGGAGATAGTGACAGAGTAGAGAAATATGTTAAAAATATATTTTTAGAAAACTTACAGACTGCACTACAGGACTGCAGCTTTAAGCAAAGATTTTGTTCCATTTCACAGCAAGCTGATTGTGTTTAAGACAACTCTTATACAACCACACCAAACATTTTGGTTTATATCTGTAGAATTCACTGTATTTTAGCCAATTATTCATTTTTTAAGTTTTATGGCAGTGGCAGCCATCTTGAATTGGATAGACGTCACAAGGTATTCGGTAGTAGATGTGCATCCAGTGATTACCTCCTGAAAATTTGCTTAAAAATTGCCCTGTGGTTCATTTTAATTCAACCTTTATTTATAAAGGTTAGTCTCATTGAGCCTCAAGGACTCATTTACAAGAGAGATCTGTTCATGGCATATTTTTTAACAAATAGACACATAAACGAACACACACAGAGGGAAATACATTATTGCCTTGTGTTGGAGCTATCCAGACATAATTTTTTATCTCAACAACAAGCAGGTTGTTTATTTCCAACAGCTTGCTTGCATGTTTGAACGTAATTGAAAATATTGAATTGATTACAGCTTCAGCCTTCTACACACTGAAATGCAACTTTATTAACAACTTTATATGTTTAATAAATCTCACACACTAGGGCTGACATGAAAACTGAAGCTCATGCAAATCAAAGGGCTGTTACGTCGCCATCCGCAGCAGCAGGCAGCAGCCATATAACATCTGAGCAGATCTGCTCCCTGTTGGCATCATGTAGCACTGAACTGACAAAGTGCTCGCAGTCCTCGCCCCGGCCAGACTGTCGTGTAGTAAAAAGGCTTCGGAGAGTTCAAATAAATGAAGCCAGTTGGCACTTTCGTGTAGCACTCAGATAACAGCTTCTCTCCTTAAATCACCTCCACGCTAACCTGGAGTCTTTCGAGTGTCTGTGGTTTGTGAGAGGGAAGATTCAAAGGTGAAAGCTCAAGCACTCACTGAAGGGATTTATATCATCCGCTGATTTTCACGCCATGGTTTTAGACTAAGATCATCTTATGTTGAGTAATGGAGTTGTGATTCATTTGGACAAACCTTGGGGGGGAAAAAAACACCCAACAAAGTTAGGTCAGGTTATCTTGATGTTTTCTTTTTTGTTGTTGAGACATCATCCTTCATCCAAAGGACTTCCAAAGCAAACCAGCAAACTGGTTGGTCCACTACGGGAGTATGCTGCTTGTGGGACTGAGTTTGTTGTGGTTCTTTGGACTGATGAAGGCTGAAACATCTCAACAAAAAAGAAACCATATACAGATGGCCTGGTTTTAACTTTGTTGGATTTTTTTACCTGGATTATTGAGCATGGACTTTGATGTTTTGAACAAAACGAAATGTGGAACCTCATACAATGTGTCACATGATCTATTTGCACTTGGAGTGTTGTGATTGACGGTCAGCTACCAAACCAAGTACAAAGTATTAGTTGAATATCTGTCAAATGTATTGAGGTATAGTCATGTTTGTGTTTTCTATGGTCAGTTGGTGATGGCTGCCATCTTATATTAGGGTTACTGAGTTGTAAATGTGCACCCACTGATGACTCTTTGAAAGTTTCATTAAAATTCAGTCAGTGGTTGATGAGATATTTTGCTATCAGACAGTTTAAACCAATAATTTACAGATACAGATATTCTTTATTGTCGTTCACACCCCATGTGGTACATGTGGTGGTGCAAAATTATGTACACAGGGTTCCAGTTACACCCCACAATAAAATGTAAAAGAAAAACAATAAT
Source organism: Garcialebias charrua (assembly GCA_038048925.1). Taxonomy (NCBI): domain Eukaryota; kingdom Metazoa; phylum Chordata; class Actinopteri; order Cyprinodontiformes; family Rivulidae; genus Garcialebias; species Garcialebias charrua. The sequence continues at coordinate 3,862 of JBBPBX010084250.1, forward strand.
AAGATCTAAGATATGAACTAAGAAAAACATCAACTAAAAATACACTAAGCTAGCCTGGCCCTCGCCTTCCTGCACAGCTCCGCTCAATTCTCATTTCCCTTCACTGCACAGTCTGGGATTTCTCCCATAGACAACGATTTCTCCGGCCGATTTTTGACCGGACCAATCAGAGAACAGAAGGTGGAGTTTTTGGCCCCTAACCCACGCCCCCACCTGTCCCAGCGCAGCCAGCGAGCATTCGCATGTTCTCATTCAAAGCGATGCAAAGCGATGCAGGACTGTTTTATATGTGACACAAATGTATTAATTTCCCCTTCTTAATCCCTTATCTGGAGTTTTCTTTTGTTTTTTTGCCAAAAGTCAAGTGATCGCTCCCTCCCTCCTCCTCTCCCTCCGCTGAGTGAAATGAACAAGGAAATGACTGAGGTTGTCACGAGAGAATTAAAGAGTCCCATCAGATTTCCTGGTCTTCTGGTGTGTTGGACCAGCGATCCATGGTTTCATTTTATTTTATTAGAACGTTTTATTAACATATAAACACAGAATATCCAAAGGCAGCGAGAGAAAATTCAGCAGGAGGCGGAGCTGAAGTCAAGTTCAGAAGACCACGGGGGAGCGCGCAGCCAACGAGCAGCCGCATGTTCTCATTCAAAGCGATGCAAAGCGATGCAGGACTGTTTTATATGTGACACAAATGTATTAATTTCCCCTTCTTAATCCCTTATCTGGAGTTTTCTTTTGTTTTTTTGCCAAAAGTCAAGTTATCGCTCGCTCCCTCCTCCTCCTCTCCCTCCGCTGATGCTTCAGGTTGTCACGAGAGAATTAAACTCGTGTTCGTTGCTGCCCGAGTCCCATCAGATTTTCTGGTCTTCTGGTGTGTTGGACCAGCGATCCATGGTTTTATTTTTTTTTATTAACATATAAACACAGAATATGCAACGGCAGCGAGAGAAAATTCAGCAGGAGGCGGAGCTGAAGTCAAGTTCAGCAGACCACGGGGGAGCAGCCATCAGCAGAGGCCACGCCTCCAGCAAGAATCGTTTCCCTATGGAGAAAGTCCAGACCCTAGTCCGAAGCGAAGTGAAGGACAAGGGTCTGGTTTTAACCAGGCTAACACTAAGCACTAATAGCATAAAACAATACGGCGAACAGCAGCACGAACATGAGTCTGAGCAGATGAGCATGCGTGAACACAGCAACATGAAACCGATCAGCAGCAACATGAAACAGATCAGTAGCAACAGGATGTGATTCTTCGGCTACGTTCACACTGCAGGCAAATCCGACCCAAATCTGATTTTTTTTGCCCCATCTGACCCATATCCGATTTTTTTTTTTATGAGAGTCTGAACGCACCAAATCCGATGTTTTCAAATCCGACCCAGGCCGTTTCAGTATGTGGTTTTAAATCAGATATATATCTGATGTTTTCAAAGCGACTGCAGTCTGAACGCTCATGTGATTTACATCTGACTTTTTCAGAACACGTGCGGCTCATTTAATTGAGCCCGCGCATGTTTCTACAGACACAAACGGGACACGCAGCTCAGAGCGGGGTGGGGGCTAGCGGGGGGATGAGCTCTCTGTAGCTCAGAGCGGGGTGGGGACTAGTGGGGGGACGAGCTCTCCGACACACACACAAAGGCAAACTGAGAAGAAAGCAAGTTTGCCTTTCTTCTTTTGGATGTTTAGCTCTCCCCGATTGGAGAACTTCAAAATTACAAACCCACACTGAAAACTGTTGCGCGCGTCCATGTTTACTTCCTCAAACACAGGGTGCTGCGTCCACAAAAACAAGCAACCAGCCCCATGAAAACAAGCCCAAACACGCAACTCGCAGCCTGCGTGTCACGTCACGCAGGCTGAGACATGAGCCACAGAGCGGATCCAAAAGAGAAATGGAGCCGAACACAGCTGAAGCTCAATTTTTAATATTTCATCACTGATCAGCACGCTATGTTTTCTTCTGCGCATGCGGGTCACTTCTGCAACATACAGCGTTCACACTGGAGTCATGCCAGGTCTGATGCTGGTCGCATTTAAAATGTAGTGTGAATGTTCACACCAAAAGATCTGATTTAAAAAAAAAATCGGAATTGAGCATTAAGACCTGCAGTGTGAACGTAGCCAAAGATTATCCTGGTTAGAGATTCATGAGTCTACCAGCCTCAGGGTAGAATCTGTTCCTCAGTCTAGTGGTTCTACACTTAATGCTCCTTAACCTCCTTCCTGAGGGGAGCAGGGGAAAAAGTGTGTGTGTTGGGTGAGTGGGGTCTTTCATGATGCAGGTGGCCCTCTTCCTGCATCTGGAGGTGTAAATGTCTATGATAGTGTACAGTAATTTAAAACAACACTCCGTTATTTAGTACAAGATGGCTATTAATCTCAGCTATGATCATTTTAGGTTTTAGCTTGTCTGTAAGATTGCATTTGATCAGCCATCTTGAATCAAGTTGACTCCAAAAGTTAATCAGTTGTAGACGTACGGTACAACCAATTAACGATTACTTTCTGCAAGTGAATCTAAAATCATTCAAATTAAGGAGATATTTTGTCAACTGTATACACATAAAAGCATAGTACTGTAATGTGAAGTAAATGGATGCAAGTCGGAAAACTAACAATAGTAACACATTTTATTTGCATATCACATTTCTAAATACTCAAAGATGCTTACTGAGGAAGTAAGATGAGTGCAGCGGTGAGAGGAAATAATGGGAGGGGGCGAGTTTATTAGGAGTGGGAGGAGGAAAAGAGTCCTGAGTCATTTAGCAGCAGCTGGATCAGGGTTTGACTCCCTGTGATGGGATTAGTGGAAGTTTGCAGCGATAAGCAGAAAGATAATAACGGAAAAAAATCACCAGGTTAATGTGATGCAGCCTGACTGAGGCCTCTCTGAAACAAAGACATAAAATGGATAATTAACAGCTGAACAATCTGTAATAACACCAAATTCCATTATTGGCATCATTTTAATTGGGGGGGACCTGTGAGAGACAGAACTGCAGCTTCTTCTCAGAAAATAATGAGTTTGACAGCTCTGCATCCTAAATCCTTCCTTTCTATCTCTCTCCATTTAACTCATCCCTCTTACTTCTGCACATCCCTGTGTTTTTACACACTCAGAGGACACACAGATGCATAATGTGTGTGTGTGTGTGTGTCACAAGGAAACACTGCACAACAGAAATAGCAGTAAAACTGAAAGGAGAAAGATAACAGCTCCTGCTGCAGTGTGGGTGTGACACAGTTGAGCTTCATCGTTCCCACTCTCTGCAAAATTCTGGGGGAAAAGCAGGGACTGAGAGAAATCACAGAAAAAGTACAGAAACCTGTAGTTTTCTTATTTTCTGTCCCGGCCTGCTGAAAGACTTGAGCTGCTTGTCTGATGCTCTGAGCCACTGCTCATCTCTGACCAAAGACAAGGTTTTTGAAAAGCCACAAAAAGCTCAGACTCAGAATTTTATGGCCTGAAAGTGGAAATGAGTATGATGTTATTTATTTATTTATTTGAGCTGAGAGTTAAAATGCTGTCCTGTAACTCTTTGGTTCAGTCTGCAGGCAGGTCCTGAGAGAAGCCGAGCTGTATGTCGAGCTGAAACGTTTGGTTTAACTTGTCAGTGTGATGTGATGCTTGACTACGGTGAGAACTCATTTTGCTTCATCGATAAATCTTTCTCAACACTTATTAACCTAATTTATATAATAGATATAATCTATATTAATCTAAAACAGCAGATTTGTTTTGAAATCTGGCCAGTAAGAAAACAAATAAAGGAAATAATTTTATTTAAAAAAAAAAAAGGCTACACTTTTTTAAACAATTCTGATAAAGTTGAGACAATAAAAACAGAATGCAATAATTGTGAATCTCATAAACCCATTTAAAAAAAATCAAAACAGAACATAGTAAAAACATCAAATGTTAAAACTAAGATTGTATTTTTATTGTAATTTTGAGTGTTGTGGCAACAACATATCTCAAAAAAAGTGGGCCATGTTAACCATTCAGTCTATAAACTGAGACCTGTTTTTGGAGGAAGATGTTGAGTCAGTGTTTTCTGGTGTTGGATTCCAGCTGTTCAGCAGTCTTTGCTGTATTTCTGTTTCAAAGCTATGCTGTTAGAATAGATGCAGTATGCAGTTTAGCAATGCCCACCTGAAATGTGCAAGGCCTTCACTGAGAAATACAGTATGTTGCCTCAATGGGACCATACATTGTTTTAAAACCTGTATATAATTTTCTGCATCAATGGCACTTTTGAGATGCGTAACCTGCACATACCATAAGCACTAATGCACCCCCATTTCATTAGAGAGGTAGGCTTTTGAACTGTGACGGAAATATAATATTTATTGATCTGCTTTCTGATTCATTGCAATGTGTATGCATTGCTCAATATTATTTTTCCTGCACATTTAATCTCTCCTTTATTGATTGTGAAAATGAACATAATGTCAGTGTGATTATGGTCATTCTGTGACAATCTATGTAGGTTGACTCAATCTATGTAGGTTGAATCAATCTATATACGGTAGGTGTCATCTATGTAGGTTGGAACCATCTATGTAGGTTGGAACCATCTATGTAGGTTGGAACCATCTATGTAGGTTGGAACCATCTATGTAGGTTGGAACCATCTATGCAGGTTGAAGCCAGTTAGGTTTGAGCCATCTATGTATGTTGGAGCAATCTATGTATTCTATGCAATTATATATGTAATCTATGCAATCTATCTATTTCTTTTTGATAAATCCTATAGATAGGGTCGGCTTGGGTTTCCTGAGCTGTCCCTTAGTTATGCTGCTATAGGTTTAGACTGCTGGAGGACAAACTTACATTTTTTTCACTATGATTTTCTTTACTTATTCTGCTCAACCTGTTTTGCATTTGTAATTTTTTTTCTGTCAACATGTGTTTTTCTCTTTCAGGTTCACCTGGACCTACACCTGGACCGACCATTCGGTGTTCGTTTGTCTCTGCTTCAAACCAGCAGGTCACAGCAGATGGCTGCTTGTCCTGAGCCTGGTTCTGCTGGAGGATTCTTCCTTTTAAAAGGAAGTTTTTCCTTTCCACTGTTGCCTCTGTGCTTGCTCAGGATGGGAGACTGCAACAAAGTAAAGATTCAACAAGGATTCCTTAGATGGAGAACTTTACTAATTGGCTTTTATGTGAATGTTTCTGTGCCCCGAGACAACTTTGTTGTGATTTGGCACTACATAAATAAACAGAATTTAATTTTAAATTATTAAATTAATATTTAATGTTACAGATTAGATGTCTGTGATTACAAAACCTGCATTGGAGTAAAAGGTGTAATTGATTCTAACATTTGACGTGTAAAACCTGCTGTTTTCTCTGCTAATGACGACGTATGATTTGATCAAGATAACTCTTATTGGAGCTTCAGACAACACTAAATAAATTTTCATTCATTCATTCAACCTTTATTTAGTCAGGTAAATCTCATTGAGCCTCGAGGGCTCATTTACAAAAGCGACCTGCTACAAACTAAAGAATGATGAACAGCAATGGTAGAAACAACAGAAAAAAAAGAAAAAAAAAAAACGTAGGAGAGAAATAGAAAGTGAAATGCAAAGTATCAAAACTAGCAAAACACCACAAGGTAGATGTACAAAATCAAAAACAGGAACATATCTGCAATGGTTTTTGCCAGGTTTCCAAAAGATTTTTAAAACCATTTAGGGAGGTCAGGGCCGAGAGCTTCAAATCTTTTTGTAAGATATTCCAGGAAGCAGGAGCAGAGTAGGAGAAGGCCCTTTTTCCAAGTTCAGTCCTCACTGACGGAACACTGCAGGTGATCATGTCCTGAGAGCGCACACTGTAGCTGCACTCACGTAAAGACATGTAGGAGGAGATGTATGAGGGCAGCAGACCGAGAAGTGATTTAAAGATGAAAATGTACCAGTGGAAGAGTCTGCGTGAGGTTAATGATGTCCAGTTAACCAGTGAATACAGGGTGCAGTGGTGGGTACGATAATCACAACCAGTTATGAATCTTAGTGCACCATGATAGACAACATCCAACATCCGCAGGGTGCTTGTAGGAGCATTCATGTAGAGAATGTCACCGTAATCAATGGAGGGAAGGAAAGTCACAGATACAAGGCGTTTCCTAACATTCAGTGTTAGACATGATCTGTTTCTGAAAAAGAAACCCAGTTTAACTTTCAGTTTCTTTACTAGGTTTTCCACATGGAGTTTAAAAGAGAGCTGTGAATCAACCAGTATACCCAAATATTTATAGGAATCAACAAACTCAATTGGGACACCATTTGAGGATAAAATCAGAGGAAGATCTGCTGGGACCGACTTCCTACTTGAAAAAAACATCCCTTTTGTTTTTTCAGCATTTAGTACAAGTTTGAGACGGAACAAATCAGACTGGATGATGTCAAAAGCGGATTGCAAAAACTGGAAAGCCTTAGCAACTGTTTTAGCTTGACAGTAAACAACTGTGTCATCAGCATAGAAATATTAGTCTAATGAGGAGTTTAAGAACATTTACTAATT
>JBBPBX010084251.1:0-15344 GCA_038048925.1 Garcialebias charrua
TTTTTTTTTTTTTGTTTTTTTTTTTCCATTTATAGATGGCCTCCCTTCACACCTTATAGCCATCCTCTCACTCCAATATGTATTTTTTTTTTTTTTATAGAGAGAAAGAAAGAAAAGAGAAAGTGAGACAACAAAACAACAATTATCCACAAAAAGAGCACAAGGCAAACACACCAAACCTCCGTCCACAATCCTGCAAAGCACATGACAGAGCACAGCAACAAAACATACAAGCATAAAGACTGATAATATTCATGACCTTGCATTAGATTTCTATATATAAACATACCCATACCTACAAATATATATACAGTATACATACATATATATTTATATTCATTTATATACCCATCTACATATATCTACATATACATCCCTACATCCATTTGTGTGTGGTTGTGAGCATGCATAAGTGAATAAGGTTCCTCCAATAGAACATTTAGTAGCAAATGTGAAGCATCAGAGATCTGTCCCTCCAAAGCCCGAGACAGACGAAAGGGCGATCAGAGCCCAAGACCCCAGGAAGGACCCCGAGCCCAGAGTCCCCAGGACCACCCGAACAGGACGAGCCACTCGTCCACTCCCCAGATCCGACCAAGGGGAAGAACCGGACGAACCCCACCAGGGACCACACACAATGACCCCCCGGGGTCAACAGCGACAAATACACAGGCCCCCGCCGGAGCCCGCTGCACCGATGTAGCCCCAGGGCCGGTCGCCGATGCTCGGGCACCGGGGACGCCCACCCCTCAGGTCCAGACCCGACAGGACCAGAGGACCCGAGCCCCACCAGGCAGCCACCAGGCCGAGCCGACAAACGCCCAAGCGCCCAGCCCCAGATAGTGAGGGTCCCAAGCACGCCCGCGGGCAGAGGAACACCCACCAGGGGGCCACGTGGCAGGAGTGCGACACTAGGTAGCCTCAGAAGTATCAGAGAGGGGGCAGTCCAAGTCCCAGCCTGACACTTAAACATTCATACACAGATACACTCATTCAGACCCACCCTCATCCTCACCCTCAGACATAGAAAGACAAACAATAACGACACGCTCCATTCATAATCCCGATGCACACTCTATACCCCCCAGGTCCAAGACATGTACCTGCTCCCTACATGGGGCAGCCCACATCCAAACCCAGGAGGTAGGCCCATTCATTCTGGGGTGGAGAGTAGCAGACATCCAAGATCCGGCCCACCCCACGCCCCGCCGACAGGACAGGACAGGACACTCGAGCCCAAGCAGCCCCAGGGGGAGCGCACTGCCAGTCCCGCCCGCGGCAACCCCGCAGGCCCCGAACCCCCCCACACCCCAGCACAACCCCTGACGGCCCACCCCCAGAATGTCCGCCAGGCAACCAGGGGGGTAAGAGAAAAATAAATAAATAATATATATATATAAATAAATACATAAATAAATAAAATTGAAATTAACAAATCAAGACCCCGACACACACACCCCCGTCCCCAAATGTACTGTTGGTGAGTGTTGTTCTAAAGTGTACTTAAAAAGGAAAGAGAAGGAGCAAAGTCCCGCCCGCGGCAAACCCGCAGGCCCCGAACCCCCCCACACCCCAGCACAACCCCTGACGGCCCACCCCCAGAATGTCCGCCAGGCAACCAGGGGGGTAAGAGAAAAATAAATAAATAATATATATATATATAAATAAATACATAAATAAATAAAATTGAAATTAACAAATCAAGACCCCGACACACACACCCCCGTCCCCAAATGTACTGTTGGTGAGTGTTGTTCTAAAGTGTACTTAAAAAGGAAAGAGAAGGAGCAAAGGCTGGCATTATACCAGTTTCCCCTCCACTCCAACTCTAACCCAAGCCCTAATTGTCTAAATGCATAATGTTGAGTGAGCATAGGCATGGGGGTGAGATTGGTGTCATCCCGCCACCCATAGCCATAGTACTCAATCCATTCCCTATATGTGACTTTTATGAAGAAGTTTATGAATGAATGTCTAAAGTGTAAATAAAATTGAGTCCCAGGTGTTCTGAACAACAGAGATGTAGAACCATCGCAGCACACCCGAGACTCAAATTCCCTACATGTATTAATTTAAGATGAAGAGGGCGGAGGTGCGTGTTGAGGGATGGGGAGAAAAATATCTGCAGGAACAGTGCTCCCACAGCGAGTCAGCTCCCCCGCTGACCCTGCGTACCCCCCCAGCTCGCCAAGGTCCACCCAAGGAGCGAGGAAAAAGAAACACCTCTCCGACCGCCAGGCCATTGAGCCAAGACCAGAGAGGACACGGCCCCGAGGGCCGCCAACAGCAGAACCAACAGCCCACACCCACCAGGGCCGCCGTGACCCCTGCGAACCGCAGTCAGCCCGCCGTCCAAGAAGACACAAAATCCCACATGGACGACACGGCCAAGAGCGCCCGCCCAACCGCCGACAGAACCAGGAAGCACCAAGAACAGGCCCCAACCAGGGCCCGCACACCGGCCAAGCATGTCCAAGACCATCATCAAGGGCATCCACTTAATCCCCACCCCAGAAGAAATACTATACCCACCCTTCATATTTACAACTTTCAGAACACATAACACATTAGACACCCAGGCTGGGTTTGCCCGCCCCCTCCCATTGGCCACCAGTCACGCCCCCAGACACCCACCCCCCAGCATATGAACCCCAACCCACCAGCGAGCCGAGAGCCCCCGGCCAGAGCCGGGCACCAGAGCGCCAGCCAGCCCATAGCCCGGCGACCCGCCCGCCAGAGCCCAAGACCCCCGACCCCCACCAGGCCCAAGCCCGGGGACGACACGCCCCCAGAGTCCCAAGCCTCCGGCACCCGCCCCGAAACCACCCCAGCACAGCCGGGTCACCGAAGTAAGTAAGTAAGTAAGTACTGTAAGCTTTTTTTATTTATTATCTTTGAAATGTATGCAGGAGTTCTGACACATTGGCAGTTGTGCGCAGAAATGTGGGCTGGTGTTGTGCTAAATTGATGGGCTTTCGAATGGCACCCACAGGAGCGTGCACGGGATAATTTAACAAGAATTTAACAAGATTAACACTTAAAAACAATCATTTGTCCATCCAGACATTTTCTTCCGCCTATCCGGGGTCGGGTCGCGGGGGTAGCAACCTAAGTGGGGAGGCCCAGACTTCCCTCTCCCCCAGCCACATGGAGCAGCTCCTCTGGGGGAATCCCAAGGCGTTCCCAGGCCAGCCGAGAAACATAGTCCCTCCAGCGTGTCCTGGGTCTTCCTCTGGGTCTCCTCCCGGTGGGACATGCCCGGAACACCTCACCAGGGAGGCGTCCAGGAGGCATCCTAACCAGATGCCCGAGCCACCTCAACTGGCTCCTCTCGATGTGGAGAAGCAGCGGCTCTACTCCGAGTCCCTCCCGGATGACTGAGCTTCTCACCCTATCTCTAAGGGAGAGTCCAGACACCCTGCGGAGAAAACTCATTTCAGCCGCTTGTATCCGAGATCTCGTTCTTTCGGTCACAACCCAAAGCTCATGACCATAGATGAGGGTGGGAACGTAGATCGATCGGTAAATTGAGAGCTTTGCCTTTCGACTCAGCTCTCTCTTCACCACGACAGACCGGTACAGCGCCCGCTTCACTGCGGATGCTGCACCTATCCGCCTATCGATCTCACGCTCCAGTTTTCCCTCATTCGTGAACAAGACCCCGAGATACTTAAACTCCTCCACTTGGGGCAGGACCTCCTCCCCGACCCGGAGAGGGCATGCTACCCTTTTCCGGCTCAAGACCATGGCCTCGGATTTGGAGGAACTGATCCTCATCCCGGCCGCATCACACTCGGCTGCAAACCGCTCCAGCGAAAGCTGTAGATCACGATCTGATGAAGCCAATAGGACCACATCATCTGCAAAAAACAGAGAAGCGATTCTAAGGCCACCAAAACGGATCCTCTCAACACCTTGGCTGCGCCTAGAAATTCTGTCCATAAAAGTTATGAACAGAATCGGTGACAAAGGGCAACCTTGGCGGAGTCCAACTCTCACTGGAAACGAGCCTGACTTACTGCCGGCAATGCGGACCAAGCTCTGACACCGGTCGTACAGGGACCTAACAGCCCATATCAATGGGTCTGGTACCCCATACTCCCGGAGTACCCCCCACAGAACCCCCCGAGGGACGCGGTCGAATGCCTTCTCCAAGTCCACAAAGCACATGTAAACTGGTTGGGCAAACTCCCATGTACCCTCCAGGACCCTGCTGAGGGTGTAGAGCTGGTCCAGTGTTCCACGACCAGCACGAAAACCACACTGCTCCTCCTGAATCCGAGGTTCGACTATCCGACGGACCCTCCTCTCCAGAACCCCTGAATAGACCTTACCAGGGAGGCTTAAGAGTGTGATCCCCCTATAGTTGGAACACACCCTACGGTCCCCCTTTTTGAATAGGGGAACCACCACCCCAGTCTGCCAATCCAAGGGAACTGCCCCCGATGTCCACGCGATATTGCAGAGTCGCGTAAGCCAACACAACCCCACAACATCCATTATATATACAATCATTTGTTTACTAGAAATTATACTAAATGTGTGTCTCAGTTAGTGCTTTAACAGAGTACCCGAGTAATCGACAGATCGAGTCCTAAAACTTCTATCGAGGTCTTTTTGTCCCTCTCGAGTACTCGTAGTGACGTCATCACGTCGCACTGACGCCATTACGTCACATGATCTGCACCGAGCACGGGGTAGATATAAAGACGTTACAAAATGGATTTCTCTGTGCGCACGGATGTATGGAGCAGGCCCAGTCTTGTCAAAAAGGTAATAATGTGTGGTGTTTTATTATTATGAAAAAAGTTTATAATTTTATAGAAAGCTTTGCTGCTCATTGAATCAATTTCTGTCACTGACCACCGTAGATTGTGACAGGAGGTGGCGGTGTTGGATTACAGGTCACATATAACATGGCCGAAACAGCTTCCTCTCTCGTTTCACAAACAAAAAGCAACAAATATTAATCTCTCTAGACCTATTAAAAACCTATAAACACAATAATCTCTAAAAGTAAACCTAAATTGCACAGCATTGCAGGCGGTGGTGCGGTGTGGCCCCGTTTGTTTTAAGTTTCGTTTTGACGTGTGCCACACGGTACATTCACTATGTTATTATTAATAATAATAACTAATAGTTTTGTTTTTCCTGTGACTTATCTGCAGTATGATAAATGATAGGAGCATAATAAATGTTTCCAATGTTTTGTTGGTCTTTTTTTGTTTGTTGGTAAATTATGAAGTTTAGATGCATTTTTATATATTTATTTGTTTTGCATCTTAACACTACTTTGACTAAGGCTGCGCTTTTTTGCGCTAGTGAACTTGGCTTCTGAATCCCCCGGTCCCTTTCAGTGGGCTATATAATGTCGATTCAAATGCTAATGACCCTACTAAAGACCCATTAATTGTACACCTACCCCCCCACCCCCTACCCCTCAGTCCAAAATCCTTGGATCCAGTGCAGGCCTTGTATAACACATAAACATTTATCGCTGCCAGGTCAAGCATGTTGTAGAACACGGCAATGGGCCGCACCGTATATAAATGTGCAATCTGGTCCATTATACCGGTATGTCAGTTGACCTCAGGTCATGTTACCTGTGTCGGTCCGGCAGTTTACCTCAGGTCATGTGACCTGTGTCGGTCCGTTTGTTGACTTCATGTCGTGTGACCTGTGTCGTTTTGTCAGTTGACCTCAGGTCATGTGACCTGTGTTGGTCCGTCACTTGACCTCAGGTCATGTGACCTATGTCGGTCCGTCAGTTGACCTCAGGTCATGTGACCTATGTCGGTCCATCAGTTGACCTCAGGTCATGTGACCTGTGTCGGTCCGTCAGTTGACTTCATGTCGTGTGACCTGTGTCGGTCCGTCAGTTGACCTCAGGTCATGTGACCTATGTCGGTCCATCAGTTGACCTCAGGTCATGTGACCTGTGTCGGTCCGTCAGTTGACCTCATGTCGTGTGACCTATGTCGGTCCGTCAGTTGACCTCAGGTCATGTGACCTGTGTCGGTCCGTCAGTTGACCTCAGGTCATGTGACCTATGTCGGTCCATCAGTTGACCTCAGGTCATGTGACCTGTGTCGGTCCGTCAGTTGACCTCATGTCGTGTGACCTATGTCGGTCCGTCAGTTGACCTCAGGTCATGTGACCTGTGTCGGTCCGTCAGTTGACCTCAGGTCATGTGACCTGTGTTGGTCCGTCAGTTGACCTCATGTCGTGTGACCTGTGTCGGTCCATCAGTTGACTTCATGTAGTCCAAAATCAGCAGATATGGCAGAGGGAATTAGGTTCAAGATACATAAACATGAATTTGCAGCATTTTATTGAAAATAATATTTACAAATCATCATACAAACGCAATATATACATTTTGTTTTTACAACAAAATCTAAATGTTGGTGTGTAGTTGTTGCTGCTTCACATCTAACACTTATTACACACCCAGTTGTCCTCATTTCTACATTTGCGACAGGTAAACTTCTTGCAAATTGCACACTGTTTTTTGCTGCTGTTTCTTTTGCAAATCATCATACAAAAGCAATATATACATTTTGTTTTTACAACAAAATCTAAATGTTGGTGTGTAGTTGTTGCTGCTTCACATCTAACACTTATTACACACCCAGTTGTCCTCATTTCTACATTTGCGACAGGTAAACTTCTTGCAAATTACACACTGTTTTTTGCTGCGGTTTCTTTTCCAGAGGGTCTGAACCTGTGTCGTCTTTCCAGGACCAGGCTAGGGACGTGGCTTTTTCAGCATGGCCTTTTCTATCATAAAACGCTGACGAAGTTCCAGTGCAAGGCCATGTATGAAGTCTCTTCTGCTTTCCTTGGACCCAATGCAGGCCTTGTATAACACATAAGCATTTATTGCTGCTAGGTCAAGCATGTTGTAGAACACGGCAATGGGCCACCTGCATGTGCCGGCACGCACCGTATATACACGTGCCATCTGGTCCATTATGTCAACGCCACACTGCAAAAAATTAAATTAAATTAAATGTTAGATTTTGAACAACAATATAACAAGTAAAGTATAGATGTATAAAACCATTGCAGCAATATTACTTATCTACATACCTTCATGGAGTTGTAATCTGTTATAGTGTTTGGTTTTTTTTTATGTTCATTGCCAACTAGCACTTGTTGGTGCATGGTGCTGAGAACACAGACCAACTTGTTTTTCTTAGGAGCATACGCGGTCAGTGTGGCACTGCCTGATTTGTACACTTGTGTGGAGAATTCTTTCCAGCCCTTGCCATTTTTTGCTGGAAGGGGAATCTCCCGTCTAATTTTGTTGATTGTGCCGAGCAGAGTTGTGTTGTGGTTTAGCAGTCTGTTAGCCAGTGTCACAGATGTGAAGAAGTTGTCCATGGTTACAGTTCTTCCATTGCCCAGAAATGGTTCCATGAGTTTCATGACAACATTCTCAGATAGTCTTTCTCCTTTAGGACGGCTGGGGTCCTTTCCTAAATATGGAATGGCGTTGCACATATACTTTGTGTCCAAGTCTGCAGCAATCCAAAACTTTATGCCAAATTTATCTGGCTTAGTTGCGATGTACTGTGTAAAAGGGCAGCGTACCTTGGTTGGAAACAGCTGCTCATCAACAGTAATGTGCTGTCCTGGTACGTAGCACTGCTGACAGTTACTTACAAAACGTTGCCAAATGTCTGAAACTGCAGCAAATCTGTCGGTCTTCACACGTTCCGCACGGGTGTCCTTGTTGTCAAAGCGCAAGTACCTCATGATTTCTTTGTAGCAGTCACGGGACATCGTCTCCTTGATTACAGGCACACCATATTTTTCTGACCAAGACTCGATCATTGCACCAATTGGGCAGAGAGTTGCTCGTAGAAACAGAACGGCTATGAAAGCCATAAGCTCACTGACAAAAAGGCTCCAGGTGTCATTTGTTCTGTGGGCTTCATGGTTGGTGCACTCTGTGATGATCAGAAGCATCTCCATGTTGAACAAACACAGAAAGCTCTGAAGTCTACTCGTTATCCGACGCTGCAGGAAAGAAAATAAATAAATATTTTAATTATATACAGTATCACTTCCGTTTTACTGCACTTTGCTTTGTTTTAGTTTTGATACATGACAAAATTTTTGCTTTTTTACTAAGAAAACGAAAACAAAAAAGCAATATACACACTGCTAATCTACACAATTATAAATATTTATACAAACACAACACAAAAATGTCTAACAAACAGAAATATTACCTTGGCATGTTCTGTAGGTCCTGCCCTCTCTTGGAATACAGCCTCTGCATGGAATTCTTGCTGCTGCAGGTGTCCAGCACCTACAGTCTCCCAAACTGTCCCATCCTTTGCTTTCACGCTTGATGCTGATATGTTTTTCTTTGTTTCTGAACGTTTTTTTCTGGGAGGGCTGCACTGCTCTTTATCAGATTCACCACTGGTATCCTCATCTGTAGAAAGTTCTAAGTTCAACTCGGTGTCTGAATCATCTACTTTGTCAAAAGCTAGTTCCTCTCCTCCATCGGACTCGCAGTCATCCACAGCAGTCAGTAATTCCAACACTTCTGAAACAGTGTAGGTCTTATTGGGGGCCATAATGTTTCTGTTTGTTCCACATACCACAGAAGGGTACAAAATAATGATTCACTCCTGTCTGTGTCTGCTTTTATACTGCTCTGACTAAGGGGGGAAGTGCAAGCAGAGTCTTACCTGGTGAAAACATTGGAATGCAGTCGGGTGTGGTGGGGGTGTCTGAGTTGAGTACACACATATTTATAACAAAAGGCAGTTAATGGTCCAATAATAGTTGTTCAGGAAAAGGAGGGGGTTTGTCCTCAGGATCTTGAAAATTCAGTCATCCTAGTGTTAAGAGCCTATGACATCATCGACTACTCGAGTACTACTCGAGTTTATTCATGTTAAAGTGGGCCTCAATACACTGTGAAACTGTAACCCCGCCCCCGAAGCAAATTCAAAATCTCCCTCAAAATGGGCGTGTTGAGAGTCAAGGAGGGGAGGAGGTGGGGTTTTTTTCTGCCTTCACGCCTCCTCCAGCAAACAACCTAAAACAAACTAAAACTCTAGCCAACAACATAAACCAAGCAACAACAAAGAATAAACATGTAGATGTATGTATCTATTCCACCCGACCTATCCAAAACAAAAGGCTTTAAAAAAATAATAATAATACTACAAAGTTCTCCGTGACCGGGAATCGAAAGCGGGTCTCCCGGATCCCAACCCAGATCGTACACCACTGACCCAACCAGGCATTCATGCATTGCTCCTCTATCGCACACTATTAAAACAAATACAACCAGACAGTTTCGATGAAGTGAAAAATATTCTTAAAATAAATAAGTTAAAATACACAAATAACTAGTGCCATTCCGAAAACTATAATATGCTTTGTTGCAGAGCTTTTCAGGAGTGAAATGTACCACTTCCATATAAGGTATGCACTGCAGTGAGGACCGTCTCATCTCCGCAGGGGATTGGCTCTGCTTGAACCACGTTCGTGACGAAAGCTTGCGAAAACACGTCACTTTGCGAATCCTAGACCAACAAGTAAATTAAGGTGCAATTCCTCTGTTCAACCCATAGGGCTACCGTAAACACGTTTTTAGACCAAATATTGATTTAAACAAATACGGACAATTACATGAAAATTATCACAGACATAGTGCTATGAAACCATTTGAACACATTCTAGGGTGTTTATCAGCTAAAAAAAGTTAAATTTGCATTTAGTTCCTCTTTAATGTTGAGTTTAAAAATTATGTACTCGTTCAACCCCTAGTCTCAGTCTAACGTTTGCTTAATAAATGCTCTTTGACTGTCAAATCAGCTGTATTTCAAAAGCCGATACGCAGAATTAAACGCATGCACGCAACGAGTTGCTGTGCAAATTTAACACAATAAACACCTAAAAACAATTATTTGCTAGAAATTATAGTAAGTGTGTGTCGCGGTTTAACGTTTGCTTAATAAATGCACTTTAATGGTCAAATCAGCTGAATTTCAAAAATGGTTTTGCTTATTCTGTGCTGCGGGAGCGTGCAGAAGGAGGAAAAAAGGAGGAGGAACGCTGCTCGTTTCTGAGAAGTTTAACAAGAAAAGCACCTGAACAATTGTTTGTTTGCTCAAAATTATAGCAAAGGTGTGTCTCAGTCTAACGATTGCTTAATAAATGCACTTTAATTGTCAAATTATCGGGATTTCGCTGGGGTGGTGCAGCTGGTTTGACAGTTGGTCCAAGCAGCGAGCAGAACAAAGGTGGGGAAACCATGGCAAGCCGATTGTATCATTAATAGCTGGTGAAGATTCTCAGTCATCCAGGACATGGAAATTCAGAAAAGTTCCAGAAAAAATAACAAAGTGTAATAAATAAAGTCCAGTTGTACCTGTCTTAACATTTTTTGAATTTGTCATTATAGCCACGTTTACCTATTACATGACATGCTGGTGAAGATTCTCAGTCGTCCAGGACATGATAAAATCAAAAAAGGCGTTCAATACAGGATCAACTGGACTTTATTTGTCAATTTATTTGTCAATTTACATACAGTTTTGTGTCTTCTACCAGAGACCTCACCTCCTACTGTTAAGGTGTGTAGTAATATAGGACGGGGTCAGTTTACTGACTTACCTATATTTTAGATGTATAAATTGGCAGGGTTTAGACTGACACAAAAATACATCATTAATTAAACGGGTTCTCTCTTTTTCAGTTCAATATCAATAATTCTATACCTTGACCAGATGTAATTCACAGGAAACGTTAAACTTATGTTGGCACAGCAGGACTGGACCATTTATTTAACATAATTGTAAATTACATCACACATTTGTACATGATTGGTTGATTATTTTTCCTATAATTAACTTCAGCACAGATGAAATATAGGAACAACAGAACAAGTGAAGGATGATATTTTACTCATTTCTGCAGGTACATTAACTTAGTTTCTGGCTTAGGAAGATAAAGGTTTAGGAGGAAGGAAATGGAGGAAAAGAAGTTAAGAGTCAGGGAGTTATCTTGATGTGTTTAACCAGAAGCATGGCAGCTCTCCGGCTGAACTCGGCTACACGTTGGTACCCTTGGCAAAGCATTTGACGACTTTTACCTCGTGAAGATGGTCAGTCTCCCTCGGTCCAGTTTGGTCAGTTCGTTTACCGTTCTCAGCGTCTCCAGACGTGCGCCTTGACTCGAACCGAAAGTAACGGCAGCTCCTGGTGTTGTTTTCAAGATAAGACGTTCCTTAAAGGAATGTCAATAAAAGAGAGCTTTTTCAGCTGTTGAAGATGACTTATAACTTGGCAAGTTATAAGCCTTTAACTGAATGACGTGGTCATTAGCGTGTTGACCAGACGATCATCAGTTCTTTGGGGAACCTCATCATGGCATTGAGGTCCTCAGCAAACTCCGTCAGTTCCAGCAGCAGCTTAGAACTTTAAGGAAGGCTCTCAGATCAGTGACTTGTTGTTCTTCTCCGATTGGTCCAAACAAACCAGTGGATGAAGGTCACTCGGATAGGAGAAGATCAGTTTTTAGAACAGAGAAGAAGTTGTTTAGAATGAAGACAGAGAAACAGATTAGACTGGAGCCAGCTTCATAAAACAACTGATTAAAACTGCATTCTAACTTCTAACAAAACTGAGGAGTTCAGTCTGACATTAATTCACTTTCAACGTTTGATTCATCATATGAAGAAGTGATCATTATTTTGAAATAACATTGGATTTCCAACTTGAATTAAACAGTTTGAATTAAACAGTCTTTGACTTAACAAACATTGAATTCAATAATGCTTATACAAGTAACACAAGGTTATTCATTAACACAAAAATAGAGGAATAAGAGAGTCTCTTATGACTTATTGTGTTTTGATTCAAAATAATGTAATAAAATAGTGTTAATGTCTTTTTTCTGAGAGTATCAGTGAAGGTCATCACTGGACAGTTCAAAAACCTTAGTTTGACCCTGGGTAGGTCCACTACAGGTGTGATCGATCTTTCAATTTACATGTATGTGTTACAAACCCCCTTCGGTTAAGCTGTGATGTGTTGTTTTGTCAATTTAAATAGAATGGGCATGTTAGGTATTTTGTGGTGTTATTTCAGTTTCCAATTTCATATGTTGGTGCGTGACTTGTCAGCCTGTATAAAACTTCTCGTTCTCACAGCTTCCATTCATTCAGAATTGAAAAAGACTTCTGGACAGAAGTCGAAACGTTTTCTGCAACAAATAAAGTCCAGTTGATCCTGTATTGAACGCCTTTTTTGATTCTATTACATGATACAAAGCATGCATTACTGCTACTACTACTCTGCTACCATCAAATGGCTGATACTAGTACTGCTCTTTTTTTTGTCAGAATGAATGAAAACGGTCATATCTCAGCCAATAATTGGTTTATAAATCCATCCATCCATTATCTTTTACCCGCTTCTTCCATTTTGGGTCAAGGGATTGCCGGTGCCCATGCCCAGCAATCACTGTGCGATGGGCGGGGTACACCCTGGACAAGTCGCAAGTCCATCAGAATATAGAATAGAATAGAATATATCTTTATTGGCTTTGCACCAAGGTACAAAGTTTTGCAATTGACGCGTGCACCATCCAAAGAGGGACGTACGCATGGAAGCCGCAGGGCCACATGGAGACAAATGAGACAAACAACCATCCACTCTCTCACTCTCACCTAGGGACAATTTAGAGTTACCAATCAGCCTAACATGCATGTTTTTGGTCTGTGGGAGGAAACCGGGGTACGTGGAGAAAACCACGAATGTAGGGAGAGAACAAACTCCACCCAGAAAGGTCCCCTGACCAGGATTTGAACCGGGAACCTGCTCGCTGAGAGGCAGCAGCTTTACCAGTTGAGCCACCGTGCTGCTGGTTTATAAATATGGTAAAAAAAATCCATAAATATGTCGCTTCGGCCTATAAGTCGCAAACATGTAAATTATGCAAAAACAAACTGTGACATATAGGGAGGAAAATATGGTATTGCATTATTGATCAAACAGCTTGACAAATCTCAGGAAAAAACATGTAATATTAGATAATTTTCCTCGATAAATAAATGACCAAGTATAAAAAATGTTTCTCATTTGTTTAACATGGTTCTCTTTATCTACTTTTAGGACTTGTGTGAAAATCTCATGATGTTTTAGGTCATTTTATGCAGAAATTTAGAAAGTTTTAAAGGCTTCACAAACTTTCAAGCACCACTGTATGTGTGAATATAAAGTTATAATTGTGCCTGATGTTCATGTTTTCAGTGGTCCCTGCAGATGTTCAGCAGAAGGTGCTGATTAAAGAAGAAGCTCCTGAAGTACGGATGCTTGGTGTGGACCAACAGGATCCAGAGACCCTCAACATAAAGGAGGAAGAGGAGGAACTGTGGACCAGTCAAGAGGGAGAGCAGTTTTGTGTGAAAAAGGAGACTGATGACACCGGGTTTGCATTCACTGCTGTTCCTTGGAAGAATGAGGAAGAAGAGAAACCTCTGTTTTTACAGCTTCATCAGCACCAAGTAAAAGAGGAAGATCTTCCAACCAGCAGCTCAGCTGACCAGATGAAAGCAGCAACTGGTGGAGAGGACTGTGGAGAAGGAGAAACTACCAGGAACCCAGATCTAAATACTTATGGAGATGATTGCAGCTCTTCAGAGACTGAAGTCAGTGAGGATGATGAAGGTGATGAGGTGAAGGACTCTGACTCTCAGCTAAAAGACTTATCAGACTCTGGGTCAGAACCTGAAGACGGTGACAAAGACTGGAAGGAGAGCAGAGCTCCTGAGTCAGGCATAAACACTGTCAACAAATCTTGCAGCTTCACTGAGCATGGGAAACAATTTCACAAGACGAGTCAGTCAGTGACGTCTTCAAGTTGTTTGGTTATCGAGGAACGTTTAAAAGTGAAGAAAACTGGAGGCAAGAAAAAACAGTCAAGACAGAACTCATTTAGTTGTGAAGACTGTGGAAAAATATTTAACCAAAAGGGTGATCTAAAGAGACACATGATAGTTCACATAGGACAGAAAGCATTTGCTTGTGATGTTTGTGGATGCAGGTTTGGACAAAAGTCAGCTGTAAACGGGGCGACCGTGGTGTATGGCAGTCGACCCCTGATCGGAAGATTGGAGGTTCGAATCCCGCATCCGCCCACCATGTGTCGTGTCCCTGGGCAAGACACTCAACCCCGAGTTGCTCCCGGTAGGTCTGGATGGCGCCTTGCAAGGCAGGCTACCACTACCGGTGTATGAATGTCTGAATGAATGGGTGGATGGTTGGTATTGTAAAGCGCTTTGGGGCTCCTCACAGGGGGCTGGAAAGCACTATATAAATAAGCTCCATTTACCACAGACACTTGAAAATCCACACCAGATGAAAGCAGTTTAGCTGTGAGTAATAACCCTTGCTTTGTCTTTTTTAATCTCATCTCATATAAAATAACACATTCCTTTCAGCAATATTTTTTCTTTGTACCTTTGTTACCAAACTTTTTATTTTTATTTTTGACCACTAGATGATGGTTCACTTTTTTATTAGAGCTTCTATTAAAGAGGAACTAAACTCAGAAATAACTTTTTTTAGCTTATAAACTCCCTAGAATGTGTTCTAAATGTTTCACAGCAATTTTCAGATATTTGTGCGTATATGTCTAAATCGGCAGTATTTGGTCTAAAAACGTGTTTACGGTAGTCCTATGGGTTGAACTGTGGTATTGCACCCTAATTTCCTTATTTGTCTACGATTCGCTCTGTGACTTTTTTTCCCACGCTTTCAGAGTCAGAGTCAGAGAGTCTTTATTGTCATTTGCACCGCATGTGGTACATGTGATGAAAACGAGATTATGTACACGGGGTCCCAGTTACATCCAACAACAAATGCAAGAGAAAAACAGTAATAACATCTAGAATTAACTAAGAAAAACATCAACTAGTAATACACTAAGCTCTAATGTATCTCTAACCACTTTCGTTACGAAAGTGGTTCAAGCAGAGCCAATCCCCTGCGGAGATGAGAAGTCCGCACTGCAGTTCATACCTAGATGGAAGTGGTACATTTCACTCCAGAAACGTACTGCAACAGAGCATATTATAGTTTTTGGAATGGCACTAGTTATTTGTGTATTTCAACCTACTTATTCCAAGACTGCCTTCCACTTCATCAAAACAGTTTGGCTGTATTTGTGTTCTTATTGTGCGATGGACGAGTGATGCCTGAATGCCTGGTTGGGGCAGTGGTGGAGGAACAGGTTTGCGATCTGGACAACCCAGGTTCGATCCCTGGTCATGGAGAACCTTGTGGTATTATTTTCATTTATTTTTAAAG
>JBBPBX010084252.1:0-15344 GCA_038048925.1 Garcialebias charrua
AAAAATAAAATAAAAAATAGGAAAATTAAATAGAAAAAAAAAATTAAGTGTGATGTAGTTTGTGTATTAGTTAGAAATATTGTGTATTAGTTAGAAAAATTAAGTAGAATTATTCATTTTGTAATGTAGTTTGTGTATCACAGTTAGAAAAAATAAGTAGAATTATGGATGATGTAGTTTGTGTATTACAGTTAGAAAAATTAAGTAGAATTATTCATTTTGTGATCTAGTTTATGTATTACAGTTAGAAAAATAAGTAGAATTATTCATTCTGTGATGTTGCTTGAAGGTTATCATTGGTTGAACAAACTGTGAAATAGGGGCAGATATAATAAGATTTCATCTTCTTTCTGCTCCCTTCATTTTATCCTACTTGTATTCTTGTATCTGATGAAACTGTCTTGTATTGTTCTTTTTTTAAATGAATGAATAAACATCAATCAATCAATCAATCGTTTCATCACATGTACCACGAGGTGCAAATGACAATAAAGATTCTCTTACTCTGATATGGCCCAGCCCTAGTAGAGACATTACCGCACTCCTTGACTGAGCTACAGGTTATATAGATTAAGGGTGCAGATTTTTATTTTTTAAAGAATCTCGATTCTTATGCCGGGTTCCCATCAAACGCGTTTCGCGCCGCCGAAGCAACCACTCTACATTGAAAGTCTATGTGGCCGCGCATCTCGGAGCAGCACGGCGTGACGCGGCGCGTCTTCAGCAGTTCAAGCAGCGCGGCAGTGAGCGGCAGCTGTTATCCGCGCCCACGTCGCATCCAAGCAACGACTGCCGGAGTTCATTTAAAAGAACTTTTACCTACTTCGGCCGCTCGCCGCGTCGCAGCAACCAATCGGGAGAGCCTCTGCTATGTGATGACGCAACAACAACGGGACTTTTTTTGGACTTTTCAAACTTACCCAACGAGCCTCCATGAAGAAACCAGCCTCCGGTAAGAAACTTGGCATTTTTACAGTTGCCGCTGTCCGCTTGAGCGTACATTTTAATCTCAACAAAGACTTTCGGAGCTGCAATTCGGCTCGTAGAAAACCCACTCAAGTAGTAACGGGGCTCACGAACAGCTGATCTTATCTGCCCGGTTTACAAGAAACAAAACAAACCCGACGGAAAAGGAGCCAGACGTTGCTCCCACTGCGCGTCATCAGACGCGTTCGATGTGAACAGACATCTGCTAACAAGCAGCAAACACAGTGAGTTAGGAGCTTTTTTGCAGCGCGAAAAGCGTTCGGTGGGAACCCGGCATTAGTCCTGACGATTCAGAATATATTCTAAAAGCCCCAAAATCAATTTTAAAACATGTTTAATTTTATATTTTTTCCACTCCTACTCCTGAGCATACTGCATATAACATTATGTGTCCGTTCGGCCACCGTAGAATGTTGGCCGTGTAGGCCACCGTACAGCAAGCTAGTTAGCCAGCTCTCTTTATCTGAATGGAGCCTGCTAGCATGGAGCAGGAGGACAGCGCAATTCAACCCGCTCCTTTGTCTTTAAAACTAATTTCAGATCCTACAACGTTCTGGGGGAAGACGGAGCTTAACAAAAGAACTGTTGTTTGCAAGAAGTGTAAGATAAAATTACGGTACAGTATTTTGGAAATACAATAAAATGAGCTGAAGTGAACAGCCGACCAGCGAACTCTGCTGCAAAGATTTCTCTCTCCTGCTGTATCACAAAGGATTTACGAGCAAACAGCTCAGTGGAAGTTGAAGGGTTTAGTTTTATTTTTAATACGCTGGAAGCAACGTACGTCATTTCTTCATGTAGATAAATCTCCACACAGCTCCAGCATGAAACAAGAATACAGTAATGTGGGAGAAGTTCTGAAACAGCTGTAGCTCAAAAGGTAACTGTTGTTTCTCATACAGTATTACTGTATACTAAAACGTATAAAGTTATACAACAAACTTTATATAATTTTTCTTTTAACAGGTTGGAGAGACAGTTATACAACAAACTTTATATAATTTTTCTTTTAACAGGTTGGAGAGACCAGATGAGACACATCGACTGGAGCCAGTTCTAAATGATACAATTTATGGTTTATAAATTACAGTTCAGAAGAGATTTTAATGCAGGTTTGCACAGGTTTTGAAATTGTGTTAAAGATTTACTAAATATGAATCAATATGGTAAAAAAAAAAACAACTGTGAAGTCTGTATTTTATATTGAGTTAAACGTTAATGCACTTTGGTAGGCTGAAGTCTGTTTAATTTTGTATTTATACATATTGAATTATTTGTCTATGATGGACTGGAGACCTGTCCAAGTGTACCCCGCCTATCGCACAGTGATGACTGGACATGGACACCAAAAATGTTTATATATATAATTACCGTATACTTCTAAGTTCTCACGTTCAAAGCTATCCACAACCTTGCACCTCCTTATCTATCTGACCTCCTACAAATCTCCATCCCATCACGCTCTCTCAGATCCTCCTCTTCACTACATCTCCATGTACCCTCTGCCCGCCTCTCCACCATGGGGAGCAGGGCCTTCACCTGCTCTGCCCCTCACCTCTGGAACGCTCTACCGCCAGACCTTTGAAACACCACCTCCCTTTCTCTGTTCAAGACTGCCCTGAAAACACATCTCTTTAGACTAACTTATTAACTTTACTGAATGTATTTTTATTATTTTGTATTTTATATTCTTTATTTATTCTATATTTCAATTAGTTCCTACTGATGTTTCAACTGTATTTGTTAAGTATCCTTGGGTGTCCTGAAAGGCACTGTTAAATAAAATGATTATCATTATTATTATAAATATTCAGACACATTTTGTTAAAAGATCAATATGTTACAATTTAAAGGGAACTGATGTATTTGTAAAGACACAATATTATAGAACTAGTTTGAAGGGTCTACCTCAGTCCAGGGAGTTGGATTGTGGAATGACTTGGAGTGTGATGTGAAAAAGGCAATGTCAATGTTTGTGTTATGATCAAAAATGAATTATTGAAGAAATATGTATGAAATAGTTTAATGTATGTTGAAATTTGAAAATTGAGATGAGTTATTCATGTATTATTACTTAGATAATTGTTTGAATTGATTGATTTGAAAAGGGGCAGATATAATAAGATTGTCTTCTTTCTGCTGCCTTTCACTTTATATTTTCTTTTTTATAAGATACGTGTTTGTTTTTATTTTTACAAAATTAATACAATAAAAAATTATATAAAAAAATATATACATACATATATATATACACGGTACTGTATATGTTATTGTCACATGTTATAACTGTTTAGCTTTGACTCATGTTTTAGTCTCCATCAATATCTATGTACATCATCGTCCCAGAATGCATTGTGCTGGCTAAATAATGGTGTCATCTTGGGGGATAAATGTAAATCATATTTTTTAAGTAATTAGGAGTTTTCACATGACCCAAACCCATGTCCCAAAGGTGGCACGGTGGCTCAGTTGGTAGAGCTGCCCCCTCTCAGGGTGAAGGTCGCCCGTTGCTTTCTGGGTGGAGTTTGCATGTTCTCTCAGTGCATGCGTGGGTTTTCTCTGGGTACTCCAGTTTCTTCCCACAGACCAAAAAACATGCATGTTAGGCTGATTGGTGAATTGTCTGTGAGAGAGTGAATGGTTGTTTGTCTCCATGTGCCCTGTGATGGACAGGAGACCTGCCCAGGGTGTCTCCCGTCTCTCACACAGTGACTGCTGGATATTGGCAGCAGTGACCACCATGACCAAAAAAGGAAGAAGCGGGTAAAGATGATGGATGGATGTGTCCCAAACAACAACATGTTAAGTGTGAAAGCAGTCAGAGATCCCTCTAGCATGCAACATGGATTTTAAACAAGACAAAAACACTAGCTTAACTAAATGCTGGTGAAGATTCTCAGTCGTCCAGGACATGATAAAATCAAAAAAGGCGTTCAATACAAGATCAACTGGACTTTATTTGTAACAGAAAACGTTTAGACTCCTATCCAGGAGGCTTTTTCAATTCAATGAAAACAAACTGAGAGTTTGGAGTTATAACAGAACCACGCACCATCATATGTAAATTGCAAGCTGAGATAACACATACATGTAAATTGACAGATCACACCTTAACCCTAACTAAGTAGGGAACCCCCTACTGTTAAGGTGTGATCTGTCAATTTACATGTATGTGTTATCTCAGCTTGCAATTTACATATGATGGTGCGTGGTTCTGTTATAACTCCAAACTCTCACAGTTTGTTTTCATTGAATTGAAAAAGCCTCCTGGATAGGAGTCGAAACGTTTTCTGTTACAAATAAAGTCCAGTTGATCTTGTATTGAACGCCTTTTTGATTTTAGCTTAACTAAACTAATTTAATAGTGTTTTGAGTTGGCTGGCTTGACCAGAAGACTCCCGTAGGAGATTTTAAATCATGAGTTTAGTTTGTAAATTAATGTCCAACAATAACAGACACTGTCAAAACTTTCCCAGATGCCTTCACTTGGATTTACACATCACACTTGCCACTACGGATACAAAACCTGGACAAAAAGTTTGAACCTTAAGGCTGGGGCAAAGCTCCGCGCTCGAGCGAGCGCCGCGCGGGGGTTCACAGCAGAGCTCAGCGTGAAGCAGCGTGTGGCTCCAACGTTTTCGCTCCAAATACTTGATGTCATTTGAGCAGAAGCAGGGCGGAGCGTTTAGCTACGGGACAAATTGAGGTCGCTGATTGGTCATTTGCTGACAGCCTACTGATTTGATTGACAGGTCGGGTCTGAGAAGAATGTCGGGTCTGAGAAGAAAAGGCAGAGGGCTGTGCAGCTTTGTTCTGTGTTTATATGTTAATAAAAAAGTCCTAAAAATTAAAATTAAAACAGGGAGCGCTGGTCCTTCAACCCACACAGCAGACAAGCACACCAGGAAATGTTTAGAACCTGCGCATCCACGTTGGACATGAGTTTAGTTCACTCGTGACAAGTTCATTCATTCCTCCTCATCGGAGGAGGAAGTGAATGGTGACCGCTTCAAGCGATCACTTGACTTTTGGCAAAAAAACAAAAGAAAAGGCCCGATCAGCGATAAAGAAGAGGAATTTAATTCATTTGTGTGTCACACAAAACAGTCCGCCACCAAGGCAGTTTATTGTGAGACACCGCGCAAGCGTGCACGGTCGTAAAAAAAGAGCTTGGCGCATTCGCGCGAACGTTCAAAGGGCTTGAGCCGCGGCGCACGCACGGCGCTCACACAGCGGGGCGCCGCGCTCGCGCGCAGCTATGCCCCAGCCTTAAAATTCAGCTCTAATCAGAGTCAGAGATTCTTTATTTTCATTCGCACCACATGTGGTACAAGCCCAAAACCAGAAAAGTTGGCACGTTGTGCAAATCGCAAATAAAAACAGAATACAATGACTTGCAAATCTTTTTCAACCCATATTCAACTGAATAGAATGCAAAGACAATATATTTAATGTTCGAACGGAGAAACTTTATTTTGTTTTGCAAATAACCATTAACTTAGAATTCAATGGCAGCAACACATTGCAAAAAAGTTGGCACAGGGACATATTTACCACTGTGTTACATCGCCTTTCCTTTTAACAACACTCAGTAAACGTTTGGGAACTGAGGAGACCAATTTTTGAAGCTTTTCAGGTGGAATTCTTCCCCATTCTTGCTTGATGTACAGCTTAAGTTGTTCAACAGTCCGGGGTCTCCGTTGTCGTATTTTACGTTTCATAATGCGCCACACATTTTCAATGGGGGACAGGTCTGGACTGCAGGCAGGCCAGGGGAGGACCCGCACTCTTTTGCTACGAAGCCACGCTGTTGTAACACGTGCAGAATGTGGCTTGGCATTGTCTTGCTGAAATAAGCTGGGGCGTCCATGAAAAAGACGTCGCTTGGATGGCAGCATATGTTGCTCCAAAACCTGTATGTACCTTTCAGCATTAATGGTGCCTTCACAGATGTGTAAGTTACCCATGCCTTGGGCACTAATGCACCCCCATACCATCACAGATGCTGGCTTTTGAACTTTGCGCCTATAACAGTCCTGATGGTTCTTTTCCTCTTTGGTCCGTAAGACACGACGTCCACAGTTTCCAAAGACAATTTGAAATGTGGACTCATCAGACCACAGAACACTTTTCCACTTTGCATCAGTCCATCTCAGATGAGCTCGGGCCCAGCAAAGCCGGCGGCGTTTCTGGATCTTGTTGATGAATGGCTTTTGCTTTGCATAGTAGAGCTTTAACTTGCACTTACAGATGTAGCGACGAACTGTAGTTACTGACAGTGGTTTTCTGAAGTATTCCTGAGCCCATGTGGTGATATCTTTTACACACTGATGTCGGTTTTTGATGCAGTACCGCCTGAGGGATCGAAGGTCACGGGCATTCAATGTTGGTTTTCGGCCTTGCCCCTTACGTGTAGTGATTTCTCCAGATTCTCTGAACCTTTTGATGATATTACGGACCGTAGATGGTGAAATTCCTAAATTCCTTGCAATAGCTCGTTGAGAAAAGTTGTTCTTGAACTGTTCGACAATTTGCCCACGCATTTGTTCACAGAGTGGTGACCCTCGCCCCATCCTTCTATGTGGATGACTGAGCATGTCAAGGAAGCTGCTTTTATACCCAATCATGGCACCCACCTGTTCCCAATTTGCATGTTCACCTGTGGGATATTCCAAATAAGTGTTTGATGAGCATTCCTCAAATTTCTCTGTCTTCTTTGTCACTTGTGCCAGCTTTTTTGAAACATGTTGCAGGCATCAAATTCCAAATGAGCTAATAATTGCAAAAAATAACAAAGTTTACCAGTTCGAACGTTAAGTATGTGGTCTTTGCAGTGTGTTCAATTGAATATAGGTTGAAAAAGATTTGCAAGTCATTGTATTCTGTTTTTATTTGCGATTTCCACAACGTGCCAACTCTTCTGGTTTTGGGCTTGTACATGAGGTGGAACAAGATTATGTACACAGGGTCGCCGTAATAGCAAAAAACATTACGCCAAACAGCAGCATGAACATGAGTGTATGAGCAGATGTGCACGCATGAACACAGCAACATGAAAACAGATCAGCAGCAACATGATGTGACACAGTGATTAATTGGTTAGAGATTCATGAGTCTAACAGCCTCAGGGTAGAAGCTAGGGGTGTAACGGTACATGTGGGTGTACCGAACCGTTTTTGTACGGCACGTTCGGTTCACCTGCGTACCGTTTTGTTATTTTTTCCACTTATTAAAATGTTATTAACGAGAGAATATGCGCCGCGGAACTAAAATTCCTAAGCGTGTTTCAGCACGGCGCTATTATCTTGCAGCACGTGCAGCATTTAACAGCCTAGCATCTCGTTGCGGTCTCCTGTTTGGGAACATTATGGGTTTCTTGTTTAAAGACGAGCACAAATCCAAAGCTGTGTGTCGACGTCGTTTCATGGAGACTGGATCTGCAGCAGCAACACGTCCAACTTGTTAACGGACTTGAAACGACATCATCCGAACGTGAACATTTTCTCCAAGCAAGAAAAGCAGCTTGTTGCTAACACAGCTAACAGCTGCATTTAAACAACATTTATGAGGTAAATCAGATCAATAACACAAGCTGTAGGAGTTTTTAAAGATCTGGATCTATGTCTGAATGTTGTTGATGCGCCTGCTTTAAAGTTCTTGAGCGTCGCTACAACATCCATCATGTCAACACTTCAGCCAAAAAGTTCAGCACGTTATGAAAAAGTTAAAACTGATATTGTCAACAAGTCCTGGAGCTTATTAAAGCCCTGATGATGATGATAACCGAGATATTCAACCACCTCAACTGTTCAAGAAGAGGTATTGCTCTATTATTATCCAATTAACCTTTTTAATTTAAAATTATAATCTTAACTCGTTTTTTTTTACCTCTTTGTGTTTTATTTCCAGTCTGAGACAGAGATGGCTGTGAGTAATGAGGCCAAAAACAGCCAAACTGCTGCTACTGTTGTTATTGAATCTCCACCACTGGAGATATTCACTGCAACTAGATCTGTGCTTTTAGCAGAAAATGTGGACAAGTTGGTCTTTTTGGACAAAAACTTAAAAAACTTGATTATAAACAGGCTGTTGCTGCTTATTGTTCTGGTTCTGGCGGTTATTGTATTTATTACGATTTTTATTATTGTTAGTATAGTTTATTTATTGTAAAGAATGCTGTTTATTTAAAATATCATCCAAATGGGTTGCTTTTATTTATTTTTATACAAACATATTGTTTACTTGACACATTTTCAAAATAAATGTTTTGTAAGTCTTTATTTTGTCTTTTTTTTGTACCGAAAATTAACCGAACCAAAATGTGATTTTAGCGTACCACACCCCTAGTAGAAGCTGTTCCTCAGTCTAGTTGTTCTACACTTAATGCTCCTCAACCTTCTGCCTGAGGGGAGTGGGGCAAAAAGTGTGTATGCTGGGTGAGTGGGGTCCTTCATGATGCAGGTGGCCCTCTTCCTGCATCTAGAGGTGTAGATGTCTGTGATGGTGGGGAGACTGACTCCAACATCTTCTGTGCAGCCTTCACCACTCTCTGCAGAGCTTTTCTTTCTGCAACTGTGCAGCCTCCATGCCACACGTTGATGCTGGAGCACAGGATGCTCTCCACTGCACACCTGTAGAAGGAGGTGAGAACTGGGCTGCTCAGACCAGCTCGTCTCAGCCGTCTGAGGAAGTAGAGTCTCTGATGACCTTTCTTGATCAGGCTGGTGGTGTTGTTGCTCCAGCTGAGGTTATCATTCATGTGTACACCCAAGTACTTGTAGCTGGAGACCACTTCCACTGCAGACCTCCTCTTATGTTCAGGTGTGTTTGTTCCTTCTGAAGTCCACAATCATCTCCTTTGTCTTCTTCACATTCATGTGAAGATTGTTCTCTTTGCACCAGCTCTCCAGGTGTTCCACCTCCTGCCTGTAGCTGGGCTCATCATTGTTTGTGATGCATCTCACCACAGCTGTATCATCTGCAAACTTTACAATGTGACAGCCTGGATGGGTGGCTGCACAATCATATGTGAGCAGAGAGAACAGAAGAGGGCTCAGCACACATCCTTGAGGAGAGCCAGTGCTAAGGGTTATGGCAGAGGAGGAGAAGTTGTGGTTCCTCACTGACTGGTCTGTTTGTTAAAAAGTCTAGTACCCAGTTACAAATGGAGGGGCTTAGTCCTAGTGTGAGTAGTTTTTCCATCAGGGTTTGGGGGTTCATGGTGTTGAAGGCAGACGTGAAGTCCACAAAGAGCAGACGGACGTATGAGTCCTTCTGATCCAGGTAGGTGAGAGCAGTGTGGACCACAGAGGAGATGGTGTCCTCTGTTGATCAGTTCTCGCGGTATGCTTATTAATGAGGGTCCTCATTGATGTTGATGGTTGTCTTTATGTGAGTCATGACCAATTTTTCGAAGCATTTAGCGACTATCGGGGTGAGGGCCACCGGTCTATAGTCATTCAGACCAGTCACTGTGGAGCTTTTTGGGGTAGGGATGATGGTGGCGGTCTTCAGGCAGGTGGGAACTGTCTCCAGGGTAAGTGAAGATGTCGGCCAGCACCTCGCAGAGCGGATCGGCACATTTTTTCAACACTTTCCCGGGGATCATGTTGTCTGTTGCTTTGTGAGGGTTGATCCTCCTGAAAGTACTCCTTACTTCTGCTGCGGTCACGCTGAGATGCTCTTCATCGGGTGGTGAGGCGAGTCTGGTGCTGGGTGATCTTTTTGGGTCTTCAAAGCATGCGTAGAACTTGTTGAGGGCATCAGGCAGAGATGGGTCTTTGAGGCATCGTTCACTCCTGCCTTTATAATCAGTTATACATTTGATGCCTCTCCACATGCTCCGTGGGTCTTGTGAGGTGAACTGGCCCTCGATCCTCTGTGAATGTGGCCATGGCTCTCTTAATACCAGCAACCAGCTCCATCAAATGATATTTGGGATATTTAGATTCTTTACGGTTTGAGAGGAGTAAAAATATATAAAAGGTGTAGTTGTGCACCTACCGGTGTTTTACTCTCATTAGAATGAGGTCTGACTGGTTTTACTAGTTTGAGCAGAAAATGCGCGCGAGCGCGTGCGAGCTCTCGGGCTAACTAGCTTCTTTTTTTTTTTTTCCATTCAACCTTCATTTACTTACTAGGGGTTCACTAGCTACAGAATATAACCCCGTGTTTGTGCTGCTTGCTCTGAGCGCTGGTAAATAAAGTGCGTGTTTTATCCACTTCACTCCAGAAAGTAAGAAGAAGTGTCGGAGGATGAGCTGGGCTTTCTGCTGCGCGCGCACTTTAAATGTGAATTAACATTCCCGGAGACGAACTTTCACAACTTCCACCATCATCTGACGAACTTCCACCATTATGTGACGGACTCCAGCCTGACGTTAGCTCAGTGTTAGTGGTTTGTAAACTAGCTGTGGCTTTAGCGAGAAAAAGAGCACATCAACATGTTCGTTTGAACACACCGCCGTGTCTCATTAGCATCAAATCTGACAAACGACTGAAAATGTCTAGAACATTCGCGTGTTGTTGATAAAGCCAACGTTTCTGTGAGAAATGACAAACATAAAAGACACTACCTGCTGCGCCTCGACCACAGAGCTCTCAGCGGTGAAGAGGAGTAAAACGTTTGTTTGTTGCAACCCTCCCTATTTCGGAGTGATTACGTCACCTCCCTTTAAAGAACTCTCCTCCCCGCCGCAGGAGCCTGAGCAAACTGCGTCACTTCCGGTTTTGCTGCGACCACGCCCCCTCTTTGATGGTAACGTTAAGAAATCATGCAGCAGCACCTTTTACATTTTCTTCTTTTCCCTCTTCAGGGTCTAGTCATCCTCCTCCATCTCTGTCCTCACTCAACTACCTTCATGTCCTCTCTAACTGCATCCATATATCTCCTCTGTGTCTTTTTCCTGGCAGCTGCATTTCTAACATCCTTCTACCAATATACGCACTGTCCCTCCTCTGGACATGTCCAAACCATCTCAGTCTGGCCTCCCTAACTTTATCTCCCAGTTGTTCAACATGTGCTGTACCTCTGATGATCTCATTCCTAATCTTCTCCTTGTCACTCACTCCTAAGGAGAACCTCAGCATCTTCATGAGTTGAATTGAATTTCTACGACATCAGGTTCTGTCTCCTGTTTATTTGTAATAAATTATGGGACTAACGTTGTCAACATGCAGTGAATCTCTGTGGTTTTCACAGTAAAGTCAATTGTTCTGAAGTTAAAAATGTACATCCATGCATCGTCTTTTACTCGCCTTTTCCTTTTCGGGTCACTGGCGCCCATGTCCAGCATCACTGTGTGAGAGACAGGACATGTCTCCAGTCCATCACAGGGACACATAGAGACAAATGAGACAAACAACCATTCACTCTCTCACTCACACCTAGAGACAATTTAGAGTTACCAATCAGTCTAACATGCATGTTTTTAGTCTGTGGGAGGAAACTGGAGTACACGGAGAAAACCCAAGCATGCACAGAGAGTACTGGGATTCAATCTGGCAACCTTCTCACTGAACGGCAACAGCAACTTTGCCACCAGATTAAAAGAGATTCAAAATGAAATAATCTGCAAAAACTCCGTGTGGGAGCTGAGTGATGAATGGCTATAAAATATGCTCGAGGCGCTGATCCTGAGGTGTTGAACTAAAACCAGTAAAACAGCAGCTAAAAGATGCTTGGCAACTTCATCCTGTGTCAGGGATGGCCTCTGGGCTCTCCTTTAGAACTGTTTAGCTCATCAGTTTAGCCCTCAGGTCACTTTCTGTTCTGACACCCTTCATTCTCCCGTCTGCTGTTTGAGGTGTTTGTAACCCTTGTCAAGACAGGCTTCATGGATCATCTTGGCTTGGTTTATTTACTTTTTGCTATCCCTCAGTCAGTTTGCTGGTTTGTTTTAGTCAGGTTTTTGCTTCAGCTAGACCAGTGGTCTGCAACCTTTACGATCAAAAGAGCCATTTCTGCCCCTTTCTTCACTAAATTAAATGTGTCCGGAGCCACAACACCTGCTACAACTGGGATTCTCAACTGGTGGCCCACAGACCACTTTAAGTTTGTTGGAGGGCACTTTTCTGGACAGTAGGGGTGATTATATAAAACAAAAAATATCTAATTATTTTAGTATTTATTGATATTTTTACACTCTAAGACAAAATAAAAGACGAGATTCTTGTAAAGAAGGAACAATATATATAGTTTTTGCCCAGTTTCTAAAACTCAAACAATAAACTATGAATTCTTATGTGATATTTTAATTGTAGAAAAATTATGTATCCTACTTTGAAGAAATAAAGCATAAAGTGAAAGTGAGAACGTTTTACTCCTTGTAATGTTTCTAGTATTCATATATTTGCTAAATAAATTAATTCAATTCAATACTTCATTAATCCCAAAGGGAAATTAATTGTTGTTGTAGTTCATCCAGGTTTCATTAGAGTTGTTGTAGATGTTTAGCTTTGTGCAGGAAGTACGGTATCTCTTGTAGCAGTCTGTCCCACAGCAGATCCAAAGAAACTGAGAAGGTTCTCGCTGCAGCATGCAGAACGGGACGGGGATGGACCATTGTCAGTCCCGGAAGTGGTACTATTACACTCCGGAAATGAAGGGGGCGCTATTTTCATAATACTTGGAATGCTGGGCAGAACTCCACCCTGAGCGATGGCCATTTCTCCCAGTAGCCTGTCGAGCCCCTCGTCGCCGTGGACTTAACTGCAGGTGCTGACGGACAGTCTCGGTCCTCCCGCGGTCATGAGTCGCATTTCCCGCTACCTCCAAGATCTCGGTGGTCAGGCACTTGAGCACAGCCTGATAGACAGTAATGCATCCACAGCACCTCCTTTTCAACTCATTTGGGATTTGGGGCATTAGCTGAAGTCTTATTTGAGCTTTTGAGATGTTAAACAGCAACTCCCAATTGTAGAAAACCATTTTGTTGTTATGGCTACGCATCATAACAAATGTCCAAAAGTAAAAAAAAGGTTTCAGTAAAAACCTTTCCAGTGGCACATCATCTGATACCAGAGGAAATAATCATCCGGGAAAAAAGTGATTTACATCCAGAAAAATTAGTAATAAAAATTTTCAAAATTAAAATCCCAGTATGAATGTGATTGAGCTACTCCAACGTGCAGCCACCTTGAGTGGAGAAATTCTGGAATGCACATGGAAGTTTACAGGAAAACTGCTAAAACTAGCCCTTTTAGTTGTTATTTGTACAAAGTATAACAACCAATAAAATTCAGTTTTATGTCAGGTATGGTCAAAGTTCGAAAGAGCCGCAGGTTGCAGACCCCTGAACTAGACCTCTGGTCCTGATTTCTAACATCCTGCTGCAAGTCCTGGTTTTTGTTGCTTCCTCTCAGATGGGTCATTTCCTCACCATTCCCTTGCCTGTTCTGCAGTTATGTATTTTTTGGGTTGTTTTGTTCAGCCTATCATCACATGCTGCAGAAAGGCAAAGATGGATGGTGGTGTTTTTACACATGTCACGTGCATGAGTTTGTTTTGTTGTTTTTATTTTTACTTTTTTTTTTTGTTTTAAAAAACATAATTTCTCAAGATCCACTTGACATTTTTTAACAAAACTTGCAGAAAATAATAATTGGATGTACCGGTACATCTATAACTGATTGACCTTTGGATCCAAACCAATTCATGATATCTGCCACAGCCAAATTACCTTTGAAAACACAGAAATTGTTATAATTCAGTCAAAACTATGGAGTTAAGGTTAGTGGAAGTACAGTAGCTGAGAGTCATTCAAGACACACACTCCATACCCACTGTGAGATTTTACCTAAAACTTTAGCGATAACTAAAAAACACACAGGCGTATTTTCATTGTTGTTTATTAGACAGTATTTCTCACAGGCAATAATTATCTCATGAACAACCGAACAGATTTTAATCAAACTTGTAGAAAATACCGTTATTTCTAGACTATAAGCCACTACTTTTTTCACACGCTTAAGCCCTATTTGCATGGGATTAGATTTACCTAGGGACCACATGCTACAGTATTTGTAATAATTACGGAGATTGTCTGTGCTGTTAATCCTGTGCGAATCGGCCATGTCATTGATTTGTAAAATAAAAATTCCCCTGCAAATTATTGCCTAGGCTGAACTCCGAGGTCCTGTGATAATACTAATCCAATGCAAATAGGTATCTCTGTGATTTGGACAGAAATGGAACTGATCTGACATGTAATGAGGCGTTTATTGTTTTTGTTTAAGCAAAATCATTTGGAAAAATATAGAATTAGGTTATTTTAAATGAACTGGTCGCTTCGACTTTTCTATTTACCGTATTTTCTGCCCTATAAGTCGCACCACCCTATAAGTCACATTGTCCAATTGTTGCCAATAAATTGGAAAAATCCATAAACACGTTGCACCGCCCTATAAGTCGCACCTACGTCACCGCTGACGTAACGCGTCACCGCTGACGTTACGCGTCACCGCTGACGTTACGCGTCATCGCTGACAACCCAGAAATGTAGTCTGAGTGCTTTGCCCTGCTGCAAATGTCTGCCACAGGAGCATGCAGCAAGGACTTTAAGAAGATTAACACTTAAAAACAATTATTTGTTTGCTGAAAATTATAGTAATGATGTGTCTGAGCTGAACTTTTCCTTAATAAATGATTAAAATGGTCAAATCAGCCGAATTTAAATAGTTTTGCTACCGGATAAACAACACGAGCGAGCGCAGCAACACACCAGACCTGCTGTGCAGCGAGCGAACAGACCTGCATGTATTTAAAATTTAGCAAGATAAACACCTAAAAATATATATTTGTTAGCTGACATTATAGTAAAAGTGTGTCTCTGTTTAACTTTTCTTAATAAATGCACTTTGACGGTTAAAACGAAATAAAGCAGCTTTAAAATTACTACACGCTCACCCGCCCATAATGATGATGGAAACAGCTATTTATTTTACGGTTTTTATTCAAAGCCATTAAACTCCTCATCTTCTGTGTTGCTGGCAAACAGTTCTGCCAGCGATCGATGAAGGTTACCGGTACTCAAAGCTCCCTCCATCTCCTCCTTCTCCCCGCTGTCGGAGTCCTCAGCTCCAGCCGCTCCAGCTGACGGTGCGATGATGCCAGCTTTTCTGAAGCCCACCTGGATTGTTTTTTTGGTCACAGAGGTCCACGCCTTGTCTATCCATTCCAAGAGTTGCTGGAAAGTGACATGTCTCATCCTTCCTGTGGCCGTAAAACTATGTTCACCGCTTACCATCCACTCTTCCCAGAGACGGCGCAGAGCTGACTTAAAGCTGCGGTTCACTGAGATGTCCAGTGGCTGAAGGACTTTTGTTAATCCACCTGGGATTATTGTAGGAACGGTGTT
>JBBPBX010084253.1:0-13243 GCA_038048925.1 Garcialebias charrua
TATATATATATATATATATATATATATATATATGTATATATATATATATATATACAGCAAACCCCCTACTTACGACTCCATCGACCTACGAACAACGGGACCTACGAACGTATCATATTTAATAAAAATATGAAATTACTGTATTAAAAAAAAATATATTTTTTTGTGTGTTTAAATGTTCTTAATTTCATGTGTACATCACTTTGTTGCAGCTGTGGTTGTTTTAAAGGCTTTATAAATAATAATTATGATAAAAAAGATCATTTCTGATCATTTTTGAGCAATCTTGGGCAGCAGGAAGTAGGTCTTCAGTTTACACGGTCACAAATTAATGTAGAACACCGGACGCCATTTTAGGTTCAGTCACTGGGGTCTCCGGTCACAAATTAATGTAGAACACCGGACGCCATTTTAGGTTAGCTGCCGGGAGCCGGCCGAAGACTGGTGACCAGGATGGCTTCATATGGATTAATTACGAGCTGGAAACGTCTCTGTGAGCTCTGTGGACGTCTCAGGCTGGAGCAGGCTGGAGCAACAGCTGCAGATTGCGCCGCACCGCCGCTCCAACACCAGCCCATGGCCTGGCTAGCAGAAGCTAGCCAGCTAGCTAACACAGGCCTTGAACAGCTGCTGGTGGTTCACTCGGCGGCTGCCGCGCTGCTCGGCCCGACAACAATCATGGCAACGCATGGCAACCTAAGATGTCGGCTTTGACCATCTCAAAGTAAGAAAATATATTTTTATTTATTCTGTAAATGTGAATAGCAATGTTTAACATTACAGTACACTACTGTACATGCTTAAATGTGTTAGCGGGCTCCGTTAGCGGTATTTCCACGACCTACGAACGGAATAAGGACCTACGAACTGGACGCTTTTTTCACCCCCTAGCTACGGCAGAATCGAGCTGCGAACCGTTATCTCCCTAACTCGTTCTTAGCTCGAGGGTCACCTGTATATATATATATATATATATATATATATCTATATCTCTACATATATATCTATATCTCTACATATATATATCTATATCTATCTATCTATCTACATATATATCTATCTATCTACATATATATCTATACATATCTATCTCTCTATCTACATATCTATCTATCTATCTATATCTATCTATATCTATCTATATCTATCTATATAGGTTAGGTTACTTTATTATATATATATATACTTTATATATATATGTGTGTGTGTGTGCGTGTGCGTGTGCGTGTAAATATGTGTTGCACCATCATTAGTGCAAATTCCCATACAATGACAACATTTGTACACTACGTTTGACCCATGACACGTGAGATACACCCAAGTGGAGCAGAAATTTAAGCACCCAGGGCGCTGTTGGGGTTAAGTATCTTGCTCAAGGACACCAAATCATGTGGGCATGGCAGGGAATCAAACCTGTAATATTCTGGCATCTAGTTAGCTGCCATACTACTACACTTCACTCTCGATTCATGTGGTTGAAAATTTCAGTTTGTGGCAGCATTGAATATTTGAGTCCTGTTGCATGATTTTAGGTAGTGTAATATAAATGCTCTTGTACACCATCTACCAAATTCCATAATACACATGTAGAAGAACAGAAAGTAAAATACAACTAAAATATGAATGTGACAATAAAAGAAACGTTGTTTGGGATGTTTTGCACATAAAACCATTTTATACAGTTGGAACAATGCACATTTTGTAACCATAAGAGGGCTCCTTAGAGAAGAAGTGATACTTTCTTTTAATAAAAAACTACAAAGAAACGTACCGGTAGTTTAAATCAGATAAACATTACAATCTTTGAAATAGATAGTATTTTTTTAAATGTTGAAGAGCTGCTAACATTTTTAAATTAAATTTATACAGCAGGCCATAATTTTACTGGATCAGGTGGTGCTTCAATCAAATGGAAAATTAGGATGAATGGAAAATGTACCTGAGGAATCTTGTGACCTATGTCCCACAACTAACTTGTGACTGCTCATCTGTTGTGCAATATTGTGGATGTTAATGATAAGCATTACATAAAACTCCAAGTTGACTGGAAAAAAGCTGTAAACCATTCATGCTGATAGCAGGATAAAACAAATAGTAAGCTGTTACGGCCCGAAGGCACGTAGCACACAAGGACACCAGATACAGAAAGGATGTTAAAAAAACAATGTTTATTTTAGGCTCTCTGGAGTCTGTGTCTTGGACTTCTCAAAAACCGCTTCTTTAATACAAAAAAAAACTCAAAGTCCAGCAGGACACTCACGGCTCCTGGTCTTCATCACCCAGCATTGTTCCACAATGGAAGGATTCAGCTTCCTCTTAACACACACAGCAGGTCACAACGGAAGGTTTCAGCTTCCTCTTCTTCACACATGCAGCAGGTCACTCTTCAGCTTCTTAGACAGCAGCAGGTCTTCACAACGGAAGGTTTCAGCTTCCTTTTCATATGGCTCAAACGGCCTCCTCAAGTGGGTTAAACCACAACATCAAACGGCCACCTCAAATGGCTCCAAACGGCTCACAAACGGCCTCCTCAAATGGCTCCAAACAGCTCATCAAACGGCCACCTCAAATGGCTCCAAACGGCTCACAAACGGCCTCCTCAAATGGCTCCAAACAGCTCATCAAACGGCCACCTCAAATGGCTCCAAACGGCTCACAAACGGCCTCCTCAAATGGCTCCAAACAGCTCATCAAACGGCCACCTCAAATGGCTCCAAACAGCTCATCAAACGGCCACCTCAAATGGCTCCAAACAGCTCATCAAACGGCCTCCTCAAATGGCTCCAAACAGCTCATCAAACGGCCACCTCAAATGGCTCCAAACGGCTCATCAAATGGCTTCCTCAAATGGCTCCAAACAGCTCATCAAACGGCCACCTCAAATGGCTCCAAACGGCTCATCAAACGGCCTCCTCAAATGGCTCCAAACAGCTCATCAAACGGCCACCTCAAATGGCTCCAAACGGCTCACAAACGGCCTCCTCAAATGGCTCCAAACAGCTCATCAAACGGCCTCCTCAAATGGCTCCAAACGGCTCATCAAACGGCCTCCTCAAATGGCTCCAAACGGCTCGTCAAACGGCCTCCTCATGTGGTTTCAACCACATCATCAAACAGCCTCCTATGGCTTCATGGCTCCTCTTCACACTGCTGCTGCTGCTTTTGCTGCTGTTGCTGCTACAGACCTCTGTTCAGCTTCTGCTGCTGCTGCTTCATCATCAGGCCTGATGCTCCTTCATCCCAGACTGCTGCAGCTGCTTGGATCAGCTGCTTATTCATCTGCATCTGGGGCTGCTGGAACCTCAGCTCCTCATGCAGCATGGATCTCCTCCTGCTGCCACTCTCACTTGGAACTCCTCTGCTTGCTTGAACTCCCCTTTTCTGTGTGGCTTGGACCTAATAAAGGGAGAGAGAGAGCAACTACCTCTACCTACAACTAATGAGCACCAGCTGCAATCAATTAAGTCTCATACAGCCCCTAAACAGCTCATGCACAACCTCTAAAGAGCTCATGCCTCTGCTCAAAATATTTAAACAAAACCTCAAAACCTTTAAACAATTTTGTTCTTACTAAAATAAATTACATGCCTGGGGCATGTAACATAAGCTGTCTCTATAAACCTAGATTATTTTATTGAATTGCCTCTTGATATTTTTGTTTAATAACAGTGAGTTTCTACCTACATGGAATGTTCAAACCTCATCAACTTTAATAATGTTTGATATCTGTTTCCATTTATGTCTTAGAATGATTGAAATATTTCTTTATTTTTTCTTGATATTTGTAAAAATAACATTGAATGTCCATTTTTCAACACAAACAGAAACTAAAAAAATAATAATTTCCTTCGAAAATGCAGAAAGTAATCTGTACAGTTTCATTCTTTGAACTTTCCCTACTTGTTTAATATGAACAATTGAAAATGTAGCCCAATATTGTTGAACAATTTGCAGAAATGCTAGCAAAGTAGTAAAACACTAGCCAAAAAGCACGGACATGCTAGCTAAGAGTGAAAAGTAACAAGACATCAGAAATAAAAAGGAAGAAAAAGCCAGAAGTTATGAAAAGGTATCAAAAAAGAAGGAAAATCCTAGTTCAAAGAAGGAAAGTAGTAAAACACTAGCCAAAAAGCACGGACATGCTAGCTAAGAGTGAAAAGTAACAAGACATCAGAAATAAAAAGGAAGAAAAAGCCAGAAGTTATGAAAAGGTATCAAAAAAGAAGGAAAATCCTAGTTCAAAGAAGGAAGTAGGAAAACAGCAAAAAGGCAAGAAAATTCAAGCTTAGAGGCAGAAGTATTGAAACGGTATCAAAAATGCAAAAAAAAAAAAATATATATATACACAGTATTTTCTGGACTATAGGTCGCACCTTTATATAAGTCGCTTTGTCCAATTATTGTCAATAAATTGGAAAAATCCATAAAGCATGTTGCACCTTTATATCAGTCGCATCTATTATGCGCCTGTCAGGACGTGGTGGTGGTGTTGCCACTATCTATAAGGACACATTTAAATGCAGACTTCTGCCCACTAACACTTACTCCTCCTTTGAACTTCAGATGTTTGTGATCGAGCTCACCCCTAAGGTTTTATGTGCAGTTGCCTATCGCCCACCTAAATACAATAAGTAATTCATTCAAGAATTCTCTGAATTCCTGGCTGACATTATTTCCACCTATACCAGTTTCTGTATTTGTGGCGATTTGAATATTCATGTAAATTGTCCCACTGACTCACTGGCCTCTGAGTTTTTAAAGCTTTTGGATTCTTTTAACTTAACACAATCAGTAAATGCACCAACGCATCATCTTGGACATACTTTGGACCTTATTATTTCTCATGGACTGTCCATTTCTCACTGTGAAATTTCTGAGTCTGCCATCTCGGATCATTTCCCTATTTTTTTCCAATTTACAGCCCCACAACCGGCCAGGAGGCCTCTGGCTGCGGGTTGTCATCGCCGCTGTCTCACCTCAGCCAGTGCCGGACAGTTCACCACGGCTTTTATGGACTCACAGTTTTATTCAGTTGGTCCTGATGTTTCTCTGTGTCCCAAAGATTTTTTGTCACTGTTTTCTGAAACCTGCAGTGGGATCCTGGACTCTATTGCTCCAGTCAAGTTCAGACATTCTAAACACAGAGCTGAGCCTTGGCTGAAAAATCCTACTGCATGTAAACTCAGGAGGCAGTGCAGAAGAGCTGAAAGACAGTGGAAGCATGACAGGCAACATGATTCTTTGGTTTTATTAAGGAAAACTCTTGTTTTGTATCAGAGATCCGTTAATGATGCAAAATCACAATTTCTATCTAATGTCATCACAAACAGTAGCCATTGCCCCAGGGTGTTATTTAATACAATCAACTCTGTTTTAAATCCACCCACCTCAGTCTTACCTGATGCCTCAGCCTCCACCTGTGAGAACTTTCTATCATTTTTTATTGATAAAGTTGCATCAGTTAGACAAGCCACAGGTGCACCTGCTACTTCTGTTTCTGAGTTTTCACCTATCTCTGCTGGTTCTGCTTTATTCGAACAGTTTGAACCAGTGTCATATTCCCTCTTGGACAAAATAGTTAAATCTGTTAAACCCACTAACTGCCCCACTGATTTCATTCCCACTAGATTATTGAAAGAGGTATTTAATATTATTGGTCCTTATCTTCTTGCTTTTTTCAATTCATGTCTGTCCCTTGGAGTTGTGCCTTCTGCTTTTAAACATGCAACAGTCCGCCCCCTTCTCAAAAAAACAAATCTTGATCCCTTGGTTTTATCTAATTTTAGACCCATTTCTAATTTACCCTTCCTCTCCAAAGTTTTAGAAAAAATCGTTCTTATGCAAATTCAGCCTTTTTTGGAAAAAAGCACACTCCTTGATGAATTTCAATCTGGTTTTAGATCCCGGCATAGCACAGAATCTGCATTGCTGAGAGTTCATAACGACATAGCTCAGTCAGTTGACTCTGGATGCCCAGTAGCTCTGGTGCTTCTCGACCTCACAGTGACCTTTGACACTGTGGACCACTCTGTCCTTCTGTCTCGTCTCCATGATTTTGTTGGGATTCGTGGCACGGCACTGAAGTGGTTCACGTCCTATTTATCTGATAGGACTTTCTCTATCTTGCTCAATGGCTACTCTTCCTCTACAGCCCCTCTTCTGTGTGGGGTGCCCCAGGGTTCCATTTTGGGCCCTCTGCTCTTTTCCTTGTACCTGTTGCCACTTGGATCTATTATAAGACAACACAATGTCAACTTTCATTTTTATGCAGATGATTTGCAGATCTATTTACCATTAAGGCCTGGATCCAGTAACCCAATGTGTTCTCTCTTTGACTGCATCTCTGAAATCAAACATTGGCTAAACAATAACTTCCTATTTTTAAATGACAGTAAAACAGAATGGATTTTATTTGGTAACAAAGATGCAACTGGCCTGGGAAATGTGAACATTAACTTCAGTGACAGTGTGAAAAACCTTGGAGTGACCTTTGATAAGGCTTTACATTTTGACAAACACATCGCCTCTGTTGTCCGGTCTGGATTTTTTTATTTACGTCTTTTAAAAAAGGTCAAACCCT
Source organism: Garcialebias charrua (assembly GCA_038048925.1). Lineage (NCBI taxonomy): Eukaryota > Metazoa > Chordata > Actinopteri > Cyprinodontiformes > Rivulidae > Garcialebias > Garcialebias charrua. The sequence goes on from JBBPBX010084253.1 coordinate 6,581, forward strand.
TTTTAAACCGTTGTGACTTGGAGAAGGCTGTTCATGCTTTTATCAGTTCTAGGCTCGATTATTGTAACGCTCTGTATGTTGGTGTGCCTCAGTCAACACTGAGCCGCCTCCAGCTTGTTCAGAATGCAGCAGCTCGCCTTTTAACCAACACTCCTAGATGGGACCACATCACACCTGTTTTATTCTCACTACATTGGCTTCCTGTCCGTTTTAGGATAGATTTTAAACTTTTATTATTTGTTTTTAAAGCTCTGAATGGCCTCGCTCCTACTTATATAACGGAGTTGTTAAGTTTCCCCGCCCGCTCCAGGTCTCTGAGGTCAGATAGCCAACTCTTGCTCTCTGTTCCACGGACAAAATATAAACGTTGGGGTGACCGTGCCTTTTCTGCGGCCGCACCTCGACTCTGGAATACACTCCCACTTGAGCTACGCCAGATTACTGAACTTGGCCCTTTTAAATCAAAGCTTAAGACTTTTTTATTCAAACTGGCTTTTAGTAATTAAATATGTGGTGACATTTCTGGTTTTATTTTTGCTTTTATGTTGTGTTTTTCTTGATTTTTAATCTGTCTTTTTAAGTACTGCACTGTTTTTTGTTAAGCACTTTGGTCACCACCACCGTGGTTGTGTAAAGTGCTATATAAATGAATAAATGAAATAAATGAAATGCGTCACCGCTAGGCGACGCGTCAGCGCGTCATTTGCCCTGCTGAAAATGACGACCACAGAAGCATGCACGGAAGGACTTTTCACAAGATTAACACGGTAAAACAATTATTTGTCTGCTGAAAATTATAGCAAAGATGTGTCTTAGCTTAACCGTTCCTGAATAAATTCACGTAATGGTCAAATCTGCTGGATTTAAATTTTTTCGCTTTGAAAAAGTACAAGGAAAAACAACAAAGCTAACCGCAACACATTTACGTCTATAAAACATTGAATTTTATCTCAAATAACTCCAACAGCTAACAGTTTGTAAATGTACATCTAGTGATTACTTTCTGTAAGTTTGAAAAAAATCTGCTGTGTGGTTTATGAGCTATTTGCTCAAACACAAGGAAAAATCAACGAAGCTAACCGCAACACATTTACATCTATAAAACATCAAATTTGATCTCAAACATCTCATAAACCTAATCAGTTGTAAATATCCATCTAGTGATTACGTTCTGTAACTTTGATCAAAATCTGTCCTGTGATTCTTGACCTATTTTGCTAACAAACACTGAGCTAACAGTGAAGTTTTTTTTTTTTCAAGTTCATCCCTAGTTTTTAGTAATTTTAATAGTGTTTTTGTACCTGACTCTGCGCGTTTTTTTGCGGGTGAATTATAGCTGAACTGAACTGTTAAGAATCGGAACAGATTTATCACAGGGCACAGCTGATATCAGCAATGAACTCAAATCAGAGCTCGGCAGAATGGAGCTCTTAAGGACATCTTTCTGGAAGCAGATGCATTCCAGTTCACGCTCCAGGGGAAAGAAAAGGAAGCGGTGCTCCCGAGGTCAGAAGCAGGGCTGCCGAGCAGGAATTATGGCGAGACTGCGGGCAGACGCTAAAACCGGGAGACCCCCGATGCCGGCTCTTTTTCTGTCCAACGTCCGCTCGCTGGACAACAAAATGGATCTGCTCCGTCTGAGAGTAACAGCGTCGGAGGAGTTGAGGAGGTGCTCTGTGCTCTGCCTCACGGAAACGTGGATCTCTAAGGATACACCGGACTCTGTTTATGAGCTGGATGACAGACTCTTTTTCAGAACGGACCGGTGCTCCGAGACTACGGGAAAAACACGAGGCGGCGGTGTTTGTATTTACGTGCACAAAGATTGGTGCTCGAACTGTGCTGTCATCAAAAGGCTTTGCTCAGATGCTGTGGAGTTGATCACAGTAAGGTACCGTCCTCATTATCTACCCCGTTACTACTCAGTGATCCTTATCACTGTTATTTACATAGCGCCTGATGCTAATGCTAATGACGCCCAGGGAGAAATTCATGACTTACTCAGCTCACTGCAGTGTAAATATCCAGAGGGGCTCTTCATTGTTTCAGGTGACTTCAATCACGTAGATTTACAGGTCTCCCTCCCAACCTTCAATCAGCACGTTTCCACAGCAACAAGAGGAAATAAAACGCTTGACCAAGTCTACACGAATGTGAAGGGGGCGTACACGGCGAAGCCACGCCCACCGCTCGGGGCTTCTGACCACTCCTCTTTGATCTTGGTCCCAGGACAGCTTCCCCCACTCAGACGCTTTAAGCCGGAACAAAGAGAGATAAAAGTTTGGCTTCAAGGTAGCACCCCCATGCTGAGAGACTGTTTTGAAAATACAAACTGGTCTGTCTTCAGGGAGGCAGCTACTGATGGGAGCTCAGTGGATCTGGAACTTTATGCTTCCTCAGTTCTGGGTTATATTAGCACATGCTCTGAAAATGTATCCATAAAAAAATGTTAAATGTTACCCCAACACAAAACCCTGGTTAAATAAAGAGGTCCGCACCCTGCTGGCAGCCAGGGACACTGCCTTCAAGTCTGGAAACACAGAGGAACTGAGGAAGAGCAGGAAAGAGCGTGTTGCTGGCATTAAGAAGGCCAAGGCCACATATGCACAGAGGATCGAGGGACAGTTAACCTCACAAGACCCACGGAGCATGTGGAAGGGCATCAAATGCATAACAGATTACAAAGGCAAGAGCAAACAATGCCCCAAGGACCCATCTCTGCCTGATGCCCTCAATAAGTTTTATGCACGTTTTGAAGACCCAAACAGACCAGCTAGCACCAGACTCACCTCATCACCGGTGGAGTCGCTTTGTTTGTTAATAATAAAATAAATTGTAAAATTATTAGCAAAATGTCATTGACTATTGATAATGTCATGGAATTATTAACTATTGAAATAATAACTAAGAAGTCTAAGAATATAATAGTAAGTTGTATATATCGATCACCAGAATCAAACATAGAACTATTTACTGAAAAAAATATGGACGTGCTTGGGGGAAGTTGTAATAAAACAATATTTTTTTGTGGTGACTTTAACATTGACTTGGGAAATATGACAGACTCAAATAATATTGGCACATTTATAAGTTCAATGCAAAGTCTAAATCTTTATCCGTTAATATCTAAGCCTACCAGAATCACATCTCATAGTGCCACAATAATTGACAATATTTTTACAAACATAATAGATGGAGCAGTGATTGCTGGCATTTTAACGACTGATGTAAGTGATCATTTGCCGGTTTTCATGCTTTATAAAACTGATCAATATGATACGAAAACAATTAAAATAAAAAAAACAATAATAAACACATCCAAAAAAGCCTTGGATAAATTAAAGGATGATTTGAATAAACAAAACTGGATGGATGTGTATGTTGATGATGTAAATATTGCTTATGATAATTTTATGAATATCTTGGGAGCTCTATACGAAAGTAATTGTGTGGAGAAAAAATATATAAAGACAAAGATTGTTCATAAACCATGGATGACAAAAGGATTGATGTGTATGTTGATGATGTAAATATTGCTTATGATAATTTTATGAATATCTTGGGAGCTCTATACGAAAGTAATTGTGTGGAGAAAAAATATATAAAGACAAAGATTGTTCATAAACCATGGATGACAAAAGGACTGAAAAATGCTTGTAAAAAAAGAATAATTTGTATTCACTTTTTCTGAAATCAAGGACCAAAGAATCTGAAGAAAAATATAAGAAGTATAAAAACAAACTGGTATGGATTATAAGACGACATAAAAAGAATTATTACAGTGGTTTATTAGATAAAAGTAAAAAAGACATCAAGACTACATGGCGTGTAATGAATGATGCTTTGAAAAGTAAAGTAAAGACTGGAGTATCACAATGTTTTGTTAAGGATGATACTGAAATCTATGAACAAAATGAAATTGTCAATCAATTTAATGATTATTTTGTTGACTCCGGCCGAAGTCTTGCAGCTAGCATACCAGATGTACAAGGAAGTGTAACTCATGCAGTTAATGGTTGCAATGACAATTTAGTTCTTGAAGGAACTGACAAAAATGAAATAATGAACATGGTTAAAAAACTTTCAAACAAGAAATCTAAAGACTGGTTAGACATGGATATGACCTTTGTGAAGGAAATGATCAGTTTTGTCATTGAGCCTTTTACTTATATATGTAATTTGTCATTCTCAACAGGGATATTCCCTGAGGGTATGAAAATTGCAAAGGTAATTCCACTCTATAAAAATGGTGAAAAATGTAAGTTTGATAACTATAGACCAATATCATTGCTGCCCCAGTTCTCTAAGATACTAGAAAAATTATTTGTGATCAGACTGGATAGATTTCTTGATAAGCAGATGGTTCTGAGTGATAACCAATATGGTTTCAGAAAAAGCCATTCAACATCTATGGCTCTCATGGACCTTATTGAACAAATAACTACAGCTATGGATGAAAAACAATATTGTGTCAGTATCTTTGTTGACCTCAGAAAAGCCTTTGATACTATTGATCACTGCATTCTTTTGGAGAAATTGTACAAATATGGAATGAGGGGTCAAGTATTGCAATGGGTATCTAGTTATCTGACAAATAGGAAGCAATTTGTTCAAATAAATGAAGTAAGATCCAAATTTGCTAATATTACGTGTGGGGTCCCACAGGGTTCAGTGCTTGGTCCAAAGTTGTTTCTTTTGTACATAAATGATTTGGTGAATGTGTCGGGGCTGTTTAGGTGTGTTCTGTTTGCAGATGATACCACTTTTTTTTGTTTAGGAACAAATTTGGATCATATGCTGAACATGATGGAAACAGAGTTTGTAAAAATACAGACTTGGTTTGGGCTTAATAAATTATCGCTAAATTTGAAGAAAACAAGTTATATGGTATTTAGTAATAGAAATACCACAGTTGATGCTACATTTAAAATTAATGGTAACATAATTAGTAAAGTGACAGAAATGAAATTTTTGGGTGTAATTATTGATGAGAACCTAACCTGGAAATCTCATCTTAATTATTTGAGAACAAAGATAGCCAGATCTATTGCTGTATTATACAAGGCAAAATAATTATTTAACGATAAAGCACTACTTATATTATATAATGCGATAGTTCTTCCATATTTGACATATTGTGTTGAAATTTGGGGAAAGGCATGTAAAACATCTACAAATTCTATTTTTATTTTACAGAAAAGAGCAATAAGAATCATCTCAGGAAAGCATTACACTCACCCATCTAACATACTATTTCAACAGCTAAATTTATTAAAGTTTTATGAACTGGTTGACTATGGAATTCTTCAGGTTATGTACAGAGCTCATACAAATTCCTTACCTCCATATATTCAATATTATTTTATTAAGAGAGTCGGTAACTACAATTTAAAAGGATTAGAAATGTTTGTAAAACCAAAGGATTAGAAATGTTTGTAAAACCAAACCAAACCATGTGAGATGGGTGGTGGACGTGGACGGGGACCCTGGCGGTCTGATCCTCGGCTACAGAAGCTGGCCATTGGGACATGGAATGTCACCTCTCTGGTGGGGAAGGAGCCTGAGCTAGTGTGTGAGGTTGAGAGGTTCCGGCTAGAAATAGTCGGACTCACCTCAACGCATGGCTCTGGCTCTGGAACCAGTTTCCTTGAGAGGGGTTGGACACTCTTCCACTCTGGAGTTGCCCCTGGTGAGAGGCGCCGAGCAGGAGTGGGCATACTGGTTGCCCCCCATCTTGGTGCCTGTACGTTGGGGTTCACCCCGGTGAACGAGAGGGTAGCCTCCCTTCGCCTACGTGTGGGGGGACGGGCTCTGACTGTTGTTTGTGCCTATGCACCAAACGGCAGCTCAGACTACCCACCCTTTTTGGAGTCCTTGGAGGGGGTATTGGAGAGTGCGCCTCCTGGGGACTCCCTTGTTCTACTGGGGGACTTCAACGCTCACGTGGGCAATGACAGTGAGACCTGGAGGGGTGTGGTTGGGAGGAACGGCCCCCCTGATCTGAACCAGAGTGGTGTTCTGTTGTTGGACTTCTGTGCTCGTCATGGATTGTCCATAACGAACACCATGTTTAAGCATAAGGGTGTCCATATGTGCTCTTGGCACCAGGACACCCTAGGTCGCAGTTCGATGATCGACTTTGTTGTCGTCTCATCTGATCTGCGGCCGCATGTCCTTGACACTCGGGTGAAGAGAGGGGCGGTCGGAGTTGTCCACTGACCACTACCTGGTGGTGAGTTGGACACTCGGGTGAAGAGAGGGGCGGAGTTGTCCACTGACCACTACCTGGTGGTGAGTTGGCTCCGATGGTGGGGGAGGATGCCGGTCAGACCTGGCAGACCCAAACGTATTGTGAGGGTCTGCTGGGAACGTCTGGCAGAGTCTCCCGTAAGACGGAGCTTTAACTCCCACCTCCGGGAGAGCTTTGAACACGTTCCAAGGGAGGCGGGGGACATGGAGTCCGAGTGGGCCGTGTTCCGCGCCTCTATTGTCGAGGCAGCTTATCGGAGCTGTGGCCGCAAGGTTGTTGGTGCCTGTCGTGGTGGCAACCCTCGAACCCGGTGGTGGACACCGGCAGTGAGGGATGCTGTCAGGCTGAAGAAGGAGTCCTATTGGGCCTTTTTGGCTTGTGGGACCCCGGAAGCAGCTGATAGGTACCGGCAG
>JBBPBX010084254.1:0-10287 GCA_038048925.1 Garcialebias charrua
CATTCACGTACCGGTGGGATGGATTGGACGTCTGCAATCCCTTCTCCACCACCGGGTTCGGGTCCCGGGGGGTAGATATCCATAATCTATCTCCCTATGCCGGACATTCAAGCTCTCAGCAGTCCAGCATGCATGCCCTCCGCCGGGGCCCGAGTGCCAAAGAAACATTAATCAATAAAACATTTTAATTGTATTCTCTCTCTCGTTTTGTGAGTCTCTTCTGTAAGGATGTGGCTCCCTCTGGTGGTCGTCTCCTTTTGCCCATCACCTTGTCTTGCATGTTGTCTCGTGTTCTCAGGTGTTTATGATTTAGGTAATTAGGCTGTGTATATAAGTTTGCATTTGTGTGCATGTCTTTGTCGGGCCATTCATCTTCTTACCCTGGTGTGTCGTGTTTTTGCAGCTCCTTGGTTTTTGTGAGTACAACTCGTCATGTTGAAGTTTTTGTATTAAGCCACAGTTGAGCTTTTGAGTTTTTGTTATTAAAGTATTTTTGACTTTTTACCTCGTGTCTCTGAGTGTCCGTCTGCACTATTGGACTCACCCCTCCCACACCACGCTGGATCATAACAGTAATGGCCCGACCATAAACAGTGAGTCCAGCGGGCGGAACTTCCAGAGGCAGAAGGTGACGGTTTCCGCTCGAAGGGAGCAGCCGTCACAAACGTGGTCCCTGCAGCTGCAGTTCCTGCGGCCGCTCTTATGCCTGCTGCAGTCTCCGTTAGTTTTTCCACCTCCTGCAGTCTCTGTTCTCATCAGTACATGGATCACACCCAGTTCAGACTTTATTTTTCTCACCTGCCCGTTCTGTTTTTTCCTCGCCGTCTGGTGCCGGAGTGCGCCGCTGAGGTTTCGCCGTCTGCAGAGGTCCTATGCCGCTGTTCGCCTCTTTGCCTTCAGGGGGTCCCGGCGCCGTTGATGACGCCTCTACTGTTCTTCGGAGGGTCTCCGCGCTGGTGACGCCCCTGCTTCGTGGGTGCTCGCGCCGCTGATGCCTCGGCGTCTACAGGGGGTTCACGCGCTGACGACGCCTCTACTCGCTTCGGAGGGTCCTCACGCCGCTGAAGCCTCGACGTCTGCAGGGGTTTCCCGCGCCAGGTGACGCCTCTACTCGCTTCGGAGGGTCCTCGCGCCGGTGACATCACTACTGCAGAGGGTCCTCGCTCTTCCGACGCCTCCACATCGATGGAGGGTTCCCACATCGATGACGTCTCCACGTCCGATGACGTCACTACGTCCAATGTCCGATGACGTCACTACGTCCGTTGACGTTTCTACGTTTTGACGCTTGTTAGTTTTCTGGGTTTAGTCTTTGTTTAATTCTGGTTTTTGTATGTTTTTGCTTTGTGTTTGGCTTTTTGTCCCTTGTCCTGTTCCCCTGTCCCTGTGTTCTCCTTCGTGCCCGCCCTGGTTGTTGGGGGTGTTCCTTGGGGACGCCTGGGGGCGTCTTTGGTGGTCGTCTCCTTTCGCCCATCGCCTGGTTGTTGGGGGTGTTCCTTGGGGACGCCTGGGGGCGTCTTTGAGGGGGAGGTACTGTAAGGATGTGGCTCCCTCTGGTGGTCGTCTCCTTTCGCCCATCACCTTGTCTTGCATGTTGTCTCGTGTTCTCAGGTGTTTATGATTTAGGTAATTAGGCTGTGTATATAAGTTTGCATTTGTGTGCATGTCTTTGTCGGGCCATTCATCTTCCTACCCTGGTGTGTCGTGTTTTTGCAGCTCCTTGGTTTTTGTGAGTACAACTCGTCATGTTGAAGTTTTTGTATTAAGCCACAGTTGAGCTTTTGAGTTTTTGTTATTAAAATATTTTTGACTTTTTACCTCGTGTCTCTGAGTGTCCGTCTGCACTAATGGACTCACTCCCTCCCACACCACGCTGGATCATAACATCTTCAGGTTGAAATGTTTTTGAGCTGTTTACATATACTGTATATGTAATTTATCATTCTCAACAGGAATATTTCCAGATAATATGAAAGTAGCTAAGGTAGTTCCTATTTTTAAAAATTGTGATAAATGTGTATTCCAACAATTATAGACCAATATCCTTGTTACCACAGTTCTCAAAAATTCTAGAAAAGTATTTGTGACCAGCTTAGACCAATTTATTGATAAACAAAATATTCTAAGTAACAGTCAGTATGGGTTTAGATTAAAAAAACTCTACATCAATGGCTCTGATGGAATTCATAGAACAAATAACTATCGTTGTCGATCAAAAACAATATTGTGTCAGTATTTTTGTTGATTTAAAAAAATCATTCGATACTATTGACCACACTGTTCTCCTTGAAAAATTGAACAAATATGGTATTAGAGGACCAGCATTAGCTATTTGAAAGATGGGAATTGTACAAATAAATGGTGTAAAATCTGACCTCTGCAATATCACATGTGGAGTTCCTCAAGGCTCTGTACTTGGACCAAAGTTATTTATTTTATATGTGAATGTCTTGGTAAATGTGTTATTTATGCAGATGATACCACATTTTTTTGTTTGGCTAAACATATAGAACAGATGTTGGAGTTGATGAAGACAGAATTTGTAATTTGTCAAAATACAAAATTGGTTTAAACTTAATAAATTATTGTTAAATCTAGATAAAACTAATTACATGATATTCAGTAATAAAAAAGAACAGTTGATGTTCCATTTAAAATTAAGGGTGTTGAGATTTGTAGAGTGAGTGAGGTGAAGTTTTTGGGTGTTATCATTGATGACAAACTGACATGGAAACAACACATAAATTCTGTAAGAATAAAAATAGCTAAATCTATTGCAGTACTGTACAAAGTCAGAGACCTATTGAATGATAAAGCTCTGTATTTGTTGTATAACACAATCATTGTTCCACACTTAATCTATTGTATTGATGTTTGGGGGAAAGCATGTAAAACAATTACAAAGCCTATTTTTGTTTTACAGAAAAGAGCTGTAAGAATTATCACTAGAAAGCATTACTGTCATCCATCAAGCACATTATTTTATCAACTGAAGTTATTGAAGTTCCATGATTTGGTAGATTATAATATTTTATCAGTTATGTATAGGGCTCAGCATAACGCATTACCTTTGAGATTTTCAGTAATGAAAAGTGCGTTATAAATTGAATTAATTATTATTATTATTATTATTATTATTATTATTAAATATCCAAATATATTTTGTTGTCAAAGTTGTTATAATCTTAAGGGGACAGAGATATTTGTCAAACCAAAATTCAGAACCAGTTTGAAGGGACGTTCTACCTCAATCCAGGGAATTGGATTGTGTAATGGTTTGGAGAATGAAGTTAAAAATGCCAAGTCAATGTGTACTTTTAAGAAAATGATCAAAACTGAATTGTATATATACACACATACACATACACATATATAGTATATAAAGTAGTATAATGTGTATTGTACTGTATTAGAGTTAGAAAAATTAGAAAGAGTTATTCTTTTTGTTCTGTTACTTGAAGATTGTTATTGTTTGAACTAATTGTTTGAAACAAGAGGCAGATATAATAAGATTGTTTCTTCTGCTACCTTTCATTTTAGTTTTTTGTATGTCATCATTTATGGGATTGTTTTGTATTGCATTTTAAAATGAACACATTTATAAATAAATAAATATATAAAAAGGGTTTATGGAGTGTAAAAGATATGATAAAAATCACTGTTGAGTGTGTGTGTGTGTGTGTGTGTGCGTGCGTGCGTGCGTGCGTGCGTGTGTGCGTGCGTGCGTGCGTGCGTGCGTGTGCGTGTATGCGTGTATGTATGTGTGTATGTATGTGTGTGTAAAGCAGAAGCTGGAGAGGTTTAAGAATTGTTATACAAGTGTGGACCCTTTACCTCTTTCACTTGATTATGTGTTTAAAGTGCACCAAACATTCATTGACGTTCCACAAATCATTTGAGCTCACCTTCACTAAGGCAGTTACAAACGCTCTTTCAGACATTTGATCTAATTACTGCAGCTAATTCTTCTAAATAAAAACCCAATGAAGAGCTTCTTTAGTTCGATGGGCTCTCAGAATAACTTCATTACTGTCTATTAGCCAAACCAGACTGAAATATTCATGAGTTAAACTTTACAAAATCTGTTTGACCTATAAATGTGGTCTAAATGTTTGTTACATCAAGTCTATATACTGTATTGTGTTTATGTCCATGTAATATTGCCATAAACTTGCAGTGAAATATAAAACTCTAAAAGAAGATTACATTTAAACTAGTAAATACAAATGTGACCATCCTTCCATCCATCCATTAGCTGAAGGCTAAAAGTAGTAAACCGCTAATTAAAACGTAAAAGTTATAGAAGAAGACAAATGTAGAGCAAGTGTGTTGAAGCAGATTTTACAAAGTTTTGAAGGAACTGAAGAGATCTCAAAATAATTCTCTGGGGACTTTTTTTGTTGTAAATCAATCTAAAATGAATAAGTAAAAAACTTTACACAACATAAAATCCCATAAGCTAGTGTTTATTTATTTTACATGCTTTAGCATGAGCAAATTAATTTATATGAATGAAGCCATTTCTATGTAACAGAAATGAAGATGTTGAGGGTCTACTTAGGAGTGACAAGGATGGAGAAGATCAGGAATGAGATCATCAACACAGGGTGAACACCTGGGAGATAAAGTTAGAGAGACCAGACTGAGGTGGTTTGGACATGTCCCGAGGAGGGACAGTGGTTTGGACATGTCCAGAGGAGGGACAGTGGGTATATTGGCAGACGGATGTTAGAAATGCAGCTGCTAGGAAAAAGACAAAGAGGAGATATATGGATGCAGTTAGAGAGTACATGGAGGTAGATGGAGTGAGGACAGAGTGAGGTGGAGGAGGATGACTCACTGTGGAGACCCCTGAAGAGGAAAAAATTGAAAGAAGAAGAAAAAAAAGAACAAAAAGCCATATGTATAAAGATGTACAAAAATAAATAAATAAATATGTATAAAGATGTACAAAAATAAATAAATAAATATGTATAAAGATGTACAAAATAAATAAATAAATAAATAAACAAATAAATAAATAAATAAATAAAAAGAAGTGATGCTAACTTAAGTTCATCTGAATTCTTTGTTGGTTTTCTCAGCTCCAACACAGACGTGCTCAGGATTAAAGCAGCGGAGCTATATGCGAGGACAACATTGTGGACATTTGTCTACGTTCAAATATTGCCCTCAGACTCTGCAGGATACCTGGAATTTTTTTGTAAACTTAGAACATCTGTGTGTTCTAATTAAAGGGGCATCACTCTCCTTAGCCTTCCTGGTAAGGTCTATTCAGGGGTACTGGAGAAGCGAGCCAGATCGTTGGTTGATCCTCAGATCCAGGATGAATAATGAGGGTTCTGTCCTGGCCGTGGAACACTGGACCAGCTCTTTACCCTCACTAGGATCCACAAGAGGTCATGGGAGTTTGCCCATCCAGTCTGCATGTGTTTTGTAGATTTGGAAAAGGCATTCGACCGTGTTCCTTGGTGTACACTGTGGGGAGTGCTCGTGAACATGGGATTGGAGGCCTGTGGTTACAGGCTGTTCAGTCCATATACAAGGAGTGCAAGAGTTTGGTTCACATTGCTGATAGTAAGTCAGACCCCTTCAGGGTGGGAGTTGGACTCCACCAGGGCTGCCCATTGTCACCGATTCTGTTCATAACTTTTATGGACAGAATTTCTCGGTGCAGCCTGGAGGTGGAGGTATTCTGGTTCGGTGGCCTCAGGATTCCATCTCTGTTCTCTGAAGATGATGTGGTCCTGTTGGCCTCATCGTGCTGTGATCTTCAGCTCTCTCTAGAGCAGTTTGCAGCCAAGTGTGAAGTGGCTGGGATGAGAATGAGCACTTCCAAATCTGAGGCCATGGTCCTCAAAGGAAAAAAGGTGGATTGCTCTCTCCGTGTCAAGGGTGATTTTCTGCCTCAAGTAGAGGAGTTCAAGTATCTCAGGTTTTGTTTAAGACTGAGGGAAGAATGGAGAGACTGACAGACATATTAGTGCAGACTCTGTACCGGTCGGTTGTGGTGAAGGGGGAGCTGAGCTGTAAGGCAAAGCTGTCGTTTATTCGTCAGTCTATGTTCCTACCCTCACCGATTGTGACAAACTCTGGGTAGTTACTGAAAAAATGAGATTGTAGATACAGGCAGTTGAAATGAGTTTCCTCCGTAGGGTAGCTGGACTCTCTGAGAAGTTGTTACCCTGAAAAGACTCGGAGTAGAACCACTGTGCCTCCACATCGAGAGTAGCCAGTTGAGGTGGTTCAGGAATCTGGTAAGGATGCTCCCTGGGCGCCTCCCTAGGGAGGTGCTTTGGGCATGTCAGACTGGGAGGAGACCCTGGGGAAGACCCAGGACATACTGGAGAGACTATGTCTCTCTCTTGGCCTGGGAACACCTTGTCGTTCTCTCAGAAGAACTGGAAGAGGCGGCTGTGGAGAGAGATGTCTGGACCTCCTTGCTCAAGCTGCTGCCCCCGAGAACTGAGTTTAAAACAAGTGGAGGATAATGGATGGATGGATGGATGGATGGATGGATGGATTATAACGCATGAGGTTGCAATATATCTTGGTATTTGAATAATCTGTTTTGTGTTGCTTTAGTATTGCAAACTAATAAGAAAGAACTGTGTCACACATAAGACTTTAAGAATTATGCCACGTGGATCTACATCCTGTAGAATATTTTGTGTTTGTGTGTGTGCGTGCGTGCATGCATGTGTGTATTTGATTGTCTTACAAAGATCATTTTGTTTCCATCTTTAACACACACACAATCCCATAAAATAAAACTGCTGATGGGAAACAGTAGGTTAATGCAGGATGAAAAGAAAGAGGAAAAGAAGGAAGAAAGAGTTTTTTTTAAGAGGTCTATTTGTAAAACCAGGAGTTTAAAGCCAGATTATAGGCCAACAATGACACAATCCCTTATGTTCATTCCTGTAATACGCTGTGTAGAAGAGGATTTCTACTTTATTGTGGTGGAATGCATCGCAGCTGCCATGTCTCCTCTGCCTGTTGGCCTCTTTAGGAAACGTTTTTCTCCTCCTGAGGCCAGGTATAATCCATGCATGGAGGAATCAGTGATGCCTTCAGCCAACTGCTGATCAGTCTTATAATGATTCAAATGTTATGAATGATACCACCAGAGGGAAAATTCATTCAATCCAGTCAATGAAATGTTTGTCTGGACTAGCTGTGACTTTGAACAGAGCGAGGCTTGGGTTGGGTGACAGCCTCCTAGACTCTCCCTGTCTGTCACTCTGAGTTGGATTGTCTTAATTATCTCTAATGACTAAATTGTCCCAACTACATGCTTCATTAGCTCTGGGTTAGCTCCATTAACAAGCAATGAAGCCAGAGAAGAGAAGGTAATTGTGGTTGCTAATGAAGGCAACGTGACGAGGAACGTACTGAAACTGTCAGACAGGAAGAGAAAAAGTTTTGGTGTCAATTTGTTGTGGTACTTTGGTTTGAAAGAAATGAAAATGAATATGAAGAAAACAGTTTAATCAAAGGTTTTTAAGGCAATGTTCACCTTGAACAGTGTACGTTTCTAACTCACCACGTTCATTACCTTTTTGAGCTCTGAGTTTTCAAATAGTGATCATTGTGTGTATTGCTGCTGATACAAGGTGATTTTCTGCTCTGAAGACAGATGCTTGACAGGAAGTAAGGGGATTCTAGTTTTATGAAGCTTTACTTTGGGTACCGTATTTGTCGGAGTATAGGTCGCACCTTATCATTTTTTCAAGGCCTGCGACCTATACTCAGGTGCAACCTGTATATGGCTTTTTATCACTTTCGGCAAAACAAATTTTAAAATCCAGCTCATTTCACAATTACGATCATTTATTAAGGAAAAGTTCAGCTCAGACACATATTTGCTATTGTTTTTATCAAACAAATAATTGTTTTTAAGTGTTAATCTTCTTAAAAGCCTTGCTGTGCGCTCCTGTGGCAGACATTTGCAGCAGAGCTGAACGTAGGTGCAACCTATTTCTGGTGCGACCTATCTAGGGATTTTTCCAATCTATTGGTGATAATTGGACAATGCAACCTATACTCCGAAAAATACGGTAGTTTCTCAATGGGCTGCAACTGCTATTGACTAGATAGTGAACTGCGTTTGGGAGGGAGTCTCCAGAATGTTCTAAAATGTTTTTGGGAATGCTCAGTTATGTGAATTGCATAACAATTTTGACAAAAAATTTTCACAAACATGTCACTGAGTTATGTGCATCTTTATTTTGCCCATCGTGATCTGTCTAATATGTTGAACCCACGTGCTGGAAGGCAACGAGAGCCTCTTCGTCCCTCTCCCGCCAAGGAAGTCTGCAACCTATCAGAGGGACCCGGCTGAATAAACATTGTGTCATCATTTCAGGACTCTTGGATTCTCTCTGGCACTGTCCTAGGTAGCCCTCGGCATTCTTGAGTGTGTTTACAGATCTCACCAGAGGGAACTGACTGATTATAACATTCTTATCAGAACTCCTACAGTGCCTCTGGAGTGTCTTTGGACACACTCATCGCTCTTGTCTTCTCCCCTCCCCTGTGGAAGGTCTGCGTCACTATGTGCAGGGTGTTTTTTTCAACTTCAGGCTCTCTGTCCTCGGCCAAGAATTGAGAGTCTGTTAGGAATTTGTTTTGCCTCCAAATCCTATACAGGGAGTCCCCGACTTACGAACGAGTTCCGGACCTAAGGACTGTTCGTAACCCAATTCTGACGTAAGTCGGAACCCATAGCATGTGCATTCGTAAGTCCGGATTTTCGTTTGTAAGTCGGAAAATGTATGCTAGCGCTGCGCCAAACACCCGTTTTTCAACACAAACATACATACTGGTTCATAAACATGCACAGAACTTTGTTTACAAATGGTTAGCTAACACACTTTCATCTAAAAACACCTAAAAACACATACCAGTGCTGTATTAATGTACAAATGTACAGTTCGTAAGTCCGTTCGTAAGTCCGAGTTGCCGTAGGTCGAGGGCGCCGTAACTCGAGGACTCCCTGTACATGTTGTCACTTTCATTACTTTTTGTCTGTCTAAACAGGTCTCACTTGTAAATGAGTCCTTGAGGCTTAATCTGTCTAAATAATGGTTGAATGAATGAATGTAAAATACGTAATTACATTTATTTTAGATAAACAAAACAAAATGCTGGCAGGGCAGCAAAACTTACTTTGAAGGAGTACTTGAGACACGGCGTGAGACAGGACATGAAAGCCTTTCGAAGGACAATCCACAGGCAACTGACAAGAAGCAAGGATGCAGAATATAGACACTGATGATGAAGAAATACAAACACCTGGGGTGATTAGGATTAAGTGCAGGTGACAGAAGCATAACATAAGAAGAGAAAACAGGGGAGTGCAGGAGGGCACAAAACACAGAAAACCCCACAATCTCAATATAGATGCAGGTGTCTTGAACCTACCTCCAAAGTTGAACTTTGACACCTGTATAGAAGCTCTCCTCTGACAGAAGACAGACAAAGCTACAATCCCAAATGTGCAGGTCTAAAAACCACAAAGCTGTCTGTTTTAAAGGTGTACTCCAGCAGATTCAATCATAAATGTGAAGATGGCTGCCATGGTGGGTAAGATGCGTGGGAAAATGGACAACAAAATAATGTGCATGGCATAGAATATTTTTGCAAGTTGTGCACATAACCATAATCCACATATTATGTATGATATTTCAACAGCTGTTCATCTCAGTGGAGTGATTCTATTTATTTTTGTTTTTGCAATAGGCTACATTATTAATGTGGGTGGTGGGTGGCGCAGTTAGCAGAGCTGCCGCCCCTCAGCAAGCAGGTCACCCCGGTTCAAATCCGAACCTGGGGACCTTTCTGGGTAGAGTTTGCATGTTCTCTCTGTATTTGTGTGGGTTTTCTCAGAGCAGTTTTGTCCCACAGACCAAAAACGTGCTAGACTGATTGGTAACTCTAAATTGTCAGTAGGTGAGAGAGAGAGAGTGGATGGTTGTTTGTCTTTTGTGTCCCTGTGATGGACTGGAGACCTGTCCAGGGTGTCCCACACCTCTCTCACAGTAATAGCTGGACATGGGCACCAGTGACCCCAACGAGCCGACAAAGAATTAAGTGGGCAAAGATAATGTACTTTGTATGTAAGTATGTATGTATGTATGTATGTATGTATGTATGTATGTATGTATGTATGTATGTATGTATGTATGTATGTATGTATGTATGTATGTATGTATGTATGTATGTATGTATGTATGTATGTATGTATGTATGTATGTATGTATGTATGTTTGTATGTATGTATAT
>JBBPBX010084255.1:0-15343 GCA_038048925.1 Garcialebias charrua
GTTTATGAAGAAATAGAAACAGTGTTGACTGAACTAATGTTTTATGGTAAATGTGTGGGGGGGTCCGAATGAACTTTTTTAATGTGGGGGGGGGACACGTCCCCTCCACATATAATGGTTGCAACACCTATGGGTTAGGGCACGTATAGGGCCTGAACATCTCATCTTATTATAATCATTATCTTCAGTAATCTACAAGTAATCTTATCATCTTAATATTAAGACAATGGCCCTCATTCACGAACTGTTCGTACGCACAGATTTGTTCTTAAACTGTGCGTACGAGTGATTTAGGATCATTTGCGGCATTCAACAATGTTTTCGTATCCTACGATTTTTTTCAGATACGAACAAAATTTACGAGTGGTCCGGACCTGTCGTATAATTTTAGGAGCGTCAGTCTGCTGTCATCCAGACGGATCTTCTCCACGAATAACTTCATATTTCGTTATTTAGAAAATATTTTGGGTTTAAAAAAATCACGCACCATAATTATTCTTGACAATAGGTTATTCTGTTTGAATTAGAATTATAATTTTAAGTTTAATTTGTCTGGTGTGTCGCGCAGGCTTCAGTGAGTCGTGCGCTCCCCTTGGTCATCAAAGCCCTCCTCATATTAACACCCAGGTACATAAAATTCCCATACACCGCCGCAGAACAAGTACGAATTAAGACTGATTTTCATGCTATTGCTGGACTGCTGTGCCAAACACCATCGGAGCAATAGATTATTATATCTGATTCGAAATATAACCTGCAGAATGTGGTTGCGCGATGACGAGCGCGCATGACTCATTTGTGCTGCAAAACATGTTGGCATGCGTCTGCGCAGCGTGGCATTTATTGTCCATCCATCTCGCAGACTATTCCTTGACCACCTCCTGTCCGTGCTGCGGCGAGACGTTTGTTTGAAGCCATTTTCAGATCAAACCATTTATTCTTGATTTCTGATACTGTACGACCCACGGGACACACAACATATGCACTACAATATTAATATGAAGTTAACTGTAGTTTCGAGACATTTTAAAATGCTTCTGTTCAAAAACACATCCGACACTTGCGGGGGGGTGGGGGGTAGCGGTGCGCTCTTCTGAATAAGTGAAACTATAATGTAACACAGTACACTAAAATTAAAGATATTTGACCATCCGACACTTGCGGGGGGGGGGGGTAGCGGTGCAGAGCAGAACTTCAATCTCCGAACGCGTGAAGTCCTTCTTTTTACTTCCTGATTTAGAATGAATGGACACTTCCTGCTGTCAAAAGGCAGGAAACGTGGCCTTATATGGTGTTTTGAGGGGTGGGAATTATGTAAATGACCTCTCCGCGAGCACGCGCAGGTGGATGGAACAGGTGGGATTCATCAACTTTACGCAACCCGTTTACACACGTTTCCTGTGGATAGAAGACTTTGTTGAATCTGACGTGGCATGTTCGTACGAACGCTTCGTACGCACAGAAGTAGGAGAAATTTAGGATAAAAATACAAACATTTTCGTGAATGAGGGCCAATATTTTTAAAGTACAGGTAGTCCTCAGGTTACGACGTGTCATGGTTACGTCACGCATCTAAAAAAATATATATATATATATATTTTTTGTTGAAAAATCTTATTGTATGTGTTTAAATGTTCTTGATTTTATGTGTACAGCATTTTGTTGCAGCTGTGGTTGTTTTAAATAGCTTTATAAATAAAGTATTATTATTATTATTGTTATTTTTAATCCAATTTACGCCGTTTCCGGTTAGTTGTGGATGCTACGAAACTTGTTGGAGCAAGCTAGACAGACAGCCGGCTTTGGACGGACCGTGTCCGATCAGAGGTTGCTGCGCTCGGATACATGAACTGGAAACGCTCGGTGAACTCTGTGGAAGTCTCACAGCTCCAGGGAGGAGGAGGCCGGCTTTGGACAAAACTTGTTGGACCAAGCTGGACATGCAGCAGCTATGGAAAAGTAGCTGTTTTATGGACGGCGGTTTTGCAACGTAAACGAATGGAGAATACAGAGGAGGGACGGATGGACGAAGGAAAAGGCTTCATCAGCATACCAGTAGGTTATTAACTCTTTTTTTCCTTCATTATGGCTCCTAAATGTATGTGTTTTTTGATAATTATGTAGGGTACTGTGTTAGGATAGAGCTGGACAGGCAGAAACAGGCAGCAACTGTGGAAAAGTAGCAGTTTTATGGACGGCGATTTTACAACGTAAACGAATGGAGAATCCGGTGGAGGGAGGGAGGAACGAGGAAATTGCTTCACCAGCAGTCCAGAATAGGAAATTAACTATTTTTTCCCTTCATTATGGCTCTGAAATGTATGTGTTTTTTGATAATTATGTAGGGTACTGTGTTTGGATAGGCTAAGTGCTTGATAAAATACAGTACTGTATGCATAAGGTGCAGTTTGGGCGTATGTTCCGACTTACGTTGAAATTCAAGTTACGACGTAGCGTAGGAACGGAACTCTGTCGTAAGTCGGGGACCACCTGTATTTTTTTTTAATTGCTTCTCATTTTACCTAAAAGTTGAACAAATTTTATTTAGTGCAGACTTCTCATGACAGTCGGCTAATTTTAAATCCAAGAACAATTAGTAGGAATCGTTCAGTGATCTTTGGTTTTGATGCAAAAAAGTGCGACAGAGAACGTCAAATGAGACCGATCAAACGCCTGCTGAGGAACGTGCAACCAAGAGAAGGTCAGGCATTTAACTGGGCTTGATGCATCGGCTGACACCGGTCCTTGGTTTGAAATAAGTTTTTATTGTGGACCTATCTTGTAACTGAGTTTGACATCCCTGATTTAGGGTCAGGGTTAGATGAATGGAAGTGCCCAGCACTAATAAGGATAGAAATACAAACTTGTATGTGTGTGTATCCAGACTTTTGCCTTGAAGCAGATGATGCTGGTTCAACTGCATGAGATGTTCATCCAGCTCTGGTCATGGTCCACGGGTTTTCTTCTTTGTTTTGCTCTGGAACACTTCCTCCATCCTGAACTCTGTCAACCTTTCTCCTACTTCCCGTCTTTCAACAGGTGTTCAGTATCACACCTGTTATTTATTTATTTTAAATCTTGACGCATTTATACCTAAGATCCACAACATTATGACCACCTGCATGCTGTTGAGTCACTCTTTATTCGTGTTGGACCAATCAGAGGAGCTTGGTTCCGGGACGTTGGCAGTGAAACCCTTGTCAGTTATTGTGCCGTAGTTTCCTCGTCACAGCACCGTCAGATACCATCAGGTTTGTACATCTGCATCCTGGATCGCTTCGGACTCTTTGTTTTGTGTATTTTAATCTTTTCTGAGCAGTCCTTATTGCCGTATTAAAGTGCTGATGCAAAGTAGGAGGTCTAAAAAGATGTTTATGTAAATGTTACACCTGTCCAGGTGATGTCAGCACCATGAAGAATGAAAACAAGAGCTGTGAATTTTTATTTATGTTTATAAAATTTGAAGTAGGACCTAACGGATGTTGGGAAACAAACTCTAAATTTGTTTAATTGTTTTGTGTTTACCTTGGAAGTCTTATTTTGTAGAAAAAAATGTTTAATCATAAGAGTTAAAAAAAAAAGACATTTACAACTTACAATTAAGCCCAAATGTCCGTAGAAAGGGCCAAACTCTACAATATTCTTCTAAAACTAAGGGTCACTGTGATATTTAAATTAAATAATAATAATGGTATTTATGATGGGATGCCAACTATCATGTGTTTACCTGCAGAAACAACTGACGTGACTTAAAGCAGGTCAAACATTCAACTTATTGCCCATGTACAGTATTATAACAATTATTCACTTTTTATTTATTTTTATTTAAAGAAAACAGTCAATTCCTTTGATTTGTTGTGTGTTCGTTTATTGTACATTTCAGTCCACTCTCAGAAATAAGCTGCTAAACAGTTAACCGTTGCTAAAAAGGGGTTGTGTGGCCTGGCTGGAGAGCCTGGGGCTGAAAAGTTTGTTAGCTTGGCATACTTTTAATCCATGTATTTGCTTTGGTTAAAGCTAATAAGCATAATAATTGTAAAAATATAACCTGCAAAGTCCAGTTACATCAATCTCTTAAAGGGGACCACATATTGGTTTTTTTAATTTTTATGGTATGTCTGTGTGCTATCCAGACCCCGTTCATTCAATTTAATACAAAAAATAATTCTTAGATAATAAATTATACCCTTTTTAATTCTGCCATTTCTAACTTCCGTTCTAAACGACCTGTTTATGATAATGAGCTCTGAAGTCCACGCCCGTCAAAACTCTGTCTCCGCCCTCTGTAACTGCCAGTATCTCAAATCTGTTGTTGTTTTAAAATTAGCCTTTTTTTATTACTCGTTTGACTTACTGTTAGTGCTAGCTTAAAAAATAACTTACCGAAAGCTGTTTGTGTGCGCCGCCATTAGCTGCTCCTTTTTATCATGCCCTCCCGAATCCGAGCTCTTCCTCCTCCTTCGTACAAACAGCCCGCGTAGCTCCTGCTAGTTGCATGCGGCGCTTTGGTCCACCACGGCTGCACATCCATCCAGATAAACGCAAAGAGTGTTTCCAGTTAATTTGTCCATATGAGGCAACCTAACCTCTGACCGGACCGGACCCACACTGTCCTCAAAAGCCAGCAGCTAACTGCAGCCCGATCTCTCCGGAAAAAAAAAAAAAAAAGATGCCGCGACCGGGAAGCGAACCCGTGTCATTCGGATAACGAGTCCAATTCACTACCTCTAGACCAACCGGGCAGTTATGCAAAAAGCAGTCTTTCATTGTATAAGAAACAATCACAACCACCTACATTTAGAACGCTGAAGTTTTGATTAGATTTTGATGAAGTGAAAGGTATTCTTAAAATAAATAAGTTGCTAATCTGAAAATATATCGATCAGTGGTGATTGATGGTACAGACTGTCGTCCCGCGAGTAAGTGTGTGTGTGTGCAAAGTTTTCTGCCGGCTGCGCGTTGGGAGCGATATTACACTAAAAATTGAACTAAAACGTAAAAATAACAATTATAAAGTATTATTATGTCGATGTATATATCTAGTTTCACCCCGATTTCTCCGAAACAAAAGGCTTTAAATAAAAAGGGGGGAAAAAAACGATGCCGTTGACAGGACGCGAACTCTGGTCTCCTGCGTGCCGCTCAAGTGTCGTAACCGCTCAACCAAACTGACAGTTGTGCAAGAGCAGTCCTTCATCATATAAGAAACAAGTCCAAACCGCGAGAGTGTGTGTGCACAGTTTCAACGAGACAGAGTTCATTCAAACAAGGTAATAAAACATTCTGGTTTTACTCAAGATGTGCTGCTGGCTGGAGCAGGGCTGAGCCCATAGCCCCCCCGGGGGCTAAATAAATGAATAAATAAATAAATGACCGCCAGGTCAGTTCCTAAACTGCTCGGCAACCGTGACGTTTTTTATACTGAAGTGGGTTGAGCCGCACCAGGGGTTGCTAGTTGAGGGGCTGGACTCAGGTTTGGTGTGGGTTGTGGTTACGGTTTGTGACGTCACAAACCGCAGGAAGTGCAATCGGAGTGTTTCTATCTAAGATAAATAAATCTACTTAGAGTAAATAAACCACTGGGTGCATTTTTTTAGCACTAGGACTGTTTTTTTATGAAGTACATACCCAAAGTTCAGTAAAAAAAACATTAAAAAGTGAATTTTGAATGTGTGGTCCCCTTTAAGCCTGTGGGCCAAATTATACCAGTCCTGGGCCACACAAAATCCCTCAAAGGGCCGTAAATGGCCCATGGGCCTTACTTTGGACACCCTTCATCTACATAGACTCCAACCATCCTAATACAGGACAGTCACATGACTCAAGCTTCCATGCAGTTGTTTACATTAAGCACATACCCACATGTCATAAATACATCTCAATATATCTTAAAAACCACCTGAGTAAACACATTCAAACTGCACCAACATCGCTCAGCCTTTACTTTTCTCCCTTTATCTTGGGGAGTAAACATATTTTAACGTTCAAACAATGGTTTATTGCAGTCAAACGTTTCCCACGAGCTACAGGTTGTTGCTGAAAGAACATTTTTTAAGACTTTTCTTAAGACGTCTAAAAAAATACGTAAAGTAATCCTTAATTAGTACTGTTTTGAAGTTTTGAGGAAGAACATGTTTGTTTTTGTTAAATGCACCTTTCTAAAAATGTAAAGTTTACAAACCCAAAGCAGTTACGAGGTGCATGTGCGTCCATGCAGGCAAAGTGTTACACATGGCTGGGTGTTCTGAAAGGATCTTTTAAAACGCACTGAAAGGTATGATTTGTGGTTTGAGTTCACATGCTGAGTGTGTGTGTGAGAGTTTGTGTACATGTGTGTGTGCTGCAGGATCCGAGCAGTGGACGACACGAGGGCGTGGACGATGGGCGACGCAGAAACGGGTTTACGTAAACTCTGACCTCGCGTTGGGAACGAAAACATCCATCAGCAAGTGCGACAAATCAATTTCCCCGCTCCTTCTCGACTCTCCCCGGGATACGGAAGAAAAGACTTACATTTAATGAGATTCGAGTAATCTGATTACAGAACGGTGGCATCTGTGATGCATTACAGGCTGAAAAACACTTGTGGAAATTTCCACTTTTTCCCCTCAAATGACTTTTTCTCTGATCGTTTATCGTCGGAGGATCAATTAAAGCACTTGTTGCTGATTGAGAAGTGGAGTTTATGTGTTTATTCTGAAGACGTTAACTCCGTGGGCTTTAGGCGAGCCACAGATTCTCCGGAGTGGGTTTGACTTAGAAATTAACCTTCCCCTGACCTGTTCCCTCCCACCGCACGGCCTGACAGGCACTCCAACATTTTTGTTCCGCATTGTGTAAATGAAATTACGGCACGTTATACTTCTTAATTAACACAAGATGACCCTGAGGCCGTTGCACCTTGGCGAGCGTGCAAACGTGCACCGAACTCATGCACCAACCGGAGTCTGGAGCACGTTCTGTGAAATCTCCACTGACACGGACTGTTAGCAAAACACTGAAGAGACGTGGCCGAAAAATTAAATAACGATCCGACAGCGTCATGAATCACCAAACATATTTTAATGAAACGTTCAAGAAGTAATCATTATATTGACACCTATTGATTGACATTTGGAGTTAATTTGATTCAAGATGGCCACCACAGCAAAGTAATCCTAGGAAAATCATAAATGGCTATAACTCAGTCGGTATTGCTGATATTGAGCTTTAACTTTGTGTGGTAGTAGCTGAGACTGATCCCAAACTTATATCCAGAGCACTTACTGATTGGGTTTGATTTGTTTTTAAAACTTTGCCGTTAACTAATGTAGTCAACTTTATCTGTCTGTTAGCAAACTATCTGATAAAGCACTGGATGGATTCTAACAAAACCTTCAGAAATTAATCAATGCATGAACGTCTACAATTGTGTCAATTGGAATTTGGCCACCACAGCAAAACAATCTCAGCAAACAAATAAAATGCTATAACTCAGACAATACAGGTAGTCCTCGACTTACGATGTTCCGGGGTTACGACACGCATCTCCATTTAAAAAAAAATTGAACTTTTTTTTAAGCCGATTTACGTAGTTTCCGGTTTCCCGTTTTGCCAGCTGTCGAGGCTACAGCTGCCTGTACTCTCTAAAAAAGCTAAGTCTAGTCCTCTGGACATTCAAAAAACAAAACAAAACTTGTTGGAGCAAGCTGGACAGGAAGAAACAGGCAGCAGCTGTGGAAAAGTAGCTGTTTTATGGACGGCAGTTTTACAACGTAAACGAATGGAGAATCCGGAGGAGGGAGGGAGAAATGGAGGAAATGACTTTACCAGCAGTCCAGAGTAGGAAATAAACTCTTTTTTCCTTCATTATGGCTCTGAAATGTATGTGTTTTTTGATAATTATGTCGGGTACTGTGTTAAGATAGGCTAAGTGTTTGGTAAAATACAGTATTGTAAGTATAATGTGTAGTCTGGACGTATGTTTCGAGTTACGTCGAAATTCGAGATACGACGGCGAGTAAGAATGGAACTCCGTCGTAAGTCGGGGACTACCTGTATTATGGAAACTATTCAAAAAGTTAAGTCTGGTCCTCTGGACATTCAAAAAAAAAAATTTTTTTTTTTTTTGAAATTTTTTGAATGTCCAACATTTTTGAATGTCCAAAGGACCAGACTTAACTTTTTTGGATTTTTCTACCTGGATTATTGAGCATGCATCAGGATGTTATGGAGATTAAATTGTAACTTTTTGTGGTAGTAGCTGAGGGTAGTCCCTAACTTATACTTGGAGCACCACTGATTAACCTTTGGTGTAAACCCAATTCAAGATGGCTACAACAGCTAACTGGTCTTAGTCTACTCGTAAAAGGGATGCCTTGATAAATATTAGACACTGAGCTTAAATTTGCTGTGGTAGTAGCTGACAGTCATTCATAACACATACTCCAATCTCTAACAGAGCACATGAACTAATCCAATATCACATGGATTACTGTCATTTTTAAACAAGTTTATCATAATCTAAAACATTGGGCGATATATCAGCATCTTATCCGCTCTCCTCTCGGCATCTCTCGTCAAATTTGTTTGTGTATGAACGAGACTGAGCATGTGCGACCTTCTGCTGCAGCCGCGAATTGATCGGAGCGGAGCTGTCAATCGATCAGTCTGGTCTGCGGCGGTGCACGCGAATTGATCGGAGCGGAGCTGTCAATCGATCAGTCTGGTCTGCGGCGGTGCAGATAAAGGCGTTTCTGTCTCGACACTCCTGATTGTCAGCCGAGAGTCCGCGAACAAAAACACAGAACGCTGAAAACATTATCATTTCTTTTTTCTCTCTCTATCTCTCTCTTTCTCCCAAAAGGTCAGATGAATCTGTTTATTTAACGGGGTTTGTGCTCCAGATTGTGCACAATAAGTTGTCAGATGAGTTTAAGATAATATTTGAACTGATGGCATTTTAAACGTCTTCAACAATGTGGAAGATCGAAAGAAAACAAAGATGTGTGCCGCAAAACTTGAGATGGCCTTGAGCCCATTCAGCTCGTTTTGGTCTAAAAGAGAGTTCAACGTCTAAAAATACAAAAAGACCTCTTGGCTCAGTTTGGTCTGAAAAGTAAAAGTTTAGAAGATGTCTAAACTTAGATTTAGATGTTAAAAAGACGTCCGAACTGCTATTTTTCAAGTAAATGTCTACAAAAAACAGCACTGCTTGCAGACTTTACTTGAAATGTAGTAATTAAATGGATACAAACTTATCAGTAATAAACAAATGTACTGATTAATCAAATTAACCAAAAATGTTCTTTACCAATTTCAATCATATTGTACAGATCTATACGTTTGTACAAATTGATTAATCTTCACATCCCTACAGTGCACAGCCTGTATACTTCATGTTACTGTGAGAACAACATAAAACCACATCCTGACTCATGTTTTATATAAATGTCTTCAACTGTATCACCAGTGTCCCAATTTTCTTCTCTCAACTGGACAAAGCCATTGTTATGCTCCTGTTTGTCGTTTTACCACAACAAAACTATAAACTGTCTACATATGGCGACACTAAAGTAGACGGAAACAGCTTCAAACCCCATCCATCATCTTCTGCTTGTTCCGAAGTCAGGTTGCAGGGGCAGCAACTTGAGCAGGGAGGTCCATCTCTTTCCACAGTCACCTCTTCCAGCTCTTCTGGAAGGACCCCAAGGTGTTCCCAGGCCAACCGAGAGACAGTCTCTCCATCGTCTGCTACAATCTCATTCTTTTCTTAAACCCCTTAGACCTTAAATGAACCTTTTTGACTTCTACAAATCAAAAGTACAGGGTTTATTTTTTAAGGTGCCTGTATTTTCATTAAAACCATCTCTACGTTAAACACAAAGATGGGTTGTACTATTTTCCCAAAGAGTTCATTATACATCAGACGGGCGTCTTTTAGGCGAGTCCATGAATGTTCTGGATGCTCCCATTGACCAGGTAGCCCTTGTGGCACAAGCAAAAGGGAACATGAACAAAACGTTCTCTGAAAAGGTCTTCTGTCCTAATTGTTCACACCAAAGAAGACAAAAAGATCAATCTGTGGCGACTTTCTCTTGGTCACCACACTCAATGCAACTCTCATAGCTGCTCACTCTCTCATTTTATCCCCAAAACGTGGGCAACATTAATAATGACATAAACCAGTTTACCTGGTAAGAATTTGTATTAAAACAGCTTTGAGACATAGCATGTGAAAGATGGCTGCAAAAGCAAACGAGTAAGGCTGTGAAACCTTGTAGAGCTGTGAATATATATGGGGGCTTTAAAAAAAGAAACAACGTGCTGAGGGATTTTAAATCAGCAGTTAAATTTAGCTGTCTGCGACAATGCTTTATGTTCCCTGTAAGTGTCAGCTTCTTGCAGGTATATTTGATTCTACTGTTTAAGATCTGTGAGCCACTGAAGGAACCAGCCTGCATTAATTTTCCCATTTGGTTTCTTGAATGCTCCTTTAATATACCCATCTGTATAAAAAGACAGTAGATGGTGGCTTGGATCACAAACTGTAACTTCTACTGAATTAAACCCATTTTCATTTTCCACACACCACATCTGAATTAAATTTTATTGAAACATTGCTTTAGTGCTGATACTTGTGTAGAGGTGCAGGAGAAACATGTATAGTGCATCACCTCTCTTCACAAATGGCAGCTTTGAGCACTGATAGTGAAGACCGAGTGCACCAGGAACTGGCAAACAAATACCGAACACAAAGAGGCAAGGGGGACTTGAAGCCTTCGAAAGATCTGATATTCTCTGTTTATTTCCTCCACTCCGTCCCAGCGTCCTCCTCTTCCAGCTCTTTTCGATCTATTGTTTTCTAAGGATATTTCCACCCCTCAAAAGCAGACAAAAAGAAACGAACAGAGCATTTGCACACCTGAGCGAATCGAGCTCGCAGGTGCGTGGGCAGAGAGCTGTGGGAATCAAACGGGGGTCTCTCTCTTTGTTTCTCCCGCTCAGTCGCCCAATCCTGAGGTGTTTCTTTTACTCTGCCGGTGTTTGTATTGGAAACTCGTGGGCGGTGGGAGTGCTCACATGCATGTGCTGAGTGCAATGCTTTATTTGTGAGCACTAAATACTGTTGGCTCTTGGCCCGCGTTAACAAAACAACAACAAAAAAAACCTAACCCCCAGGTTTTGGCTGACACAACCTTAAGCTGCAGATTGTTCCGTCCGATATGAACGCTCGGTCTGGCTCGTCTTGATGACCTCATTGGGTCTTCACACAGCCTAACTCCAAACAAACCTCTAGGGTAAACCAAAACAAACGGTGCCCCCGTCGATTTGCGGTCGCTGCAAAGATGGCAGTGACGATAAACAGACCCGAGGCCGGACAGGACAACGACCACTGTGGCTACAACAAACATGACGTTTAAGGCAGCAGAGAGGTACACAAGTTGTTATTCTCGAAATCCCACACAAGAACTAAGCTTAAATCAAACGCAAGGGAAAAAAAGACACTTAAATCTCCTGAAATCCAAATGGTCATCTGGGATGATTTTTTTGGCGTGTGTGTATGTCCTATAGCTGTATAACCATCTGGATTAAACACAGATCTCAAACCTAATTACCATAAGCGCACCCACCCAATCAGCGTCTTCATCACTGGAATAAACAAACACACTTAGGCACAATCAGAAATCAACCATGCAATCACAACAACCCCTCCAAATCACACCCCCTACACTTTGCAATAAGGCTCAACGCCACGCCCATGAACACTCAAGCACATGCAGCTTTTCCTGAGGTCCCCTCTCCACCCCCCCATGTTCCTGGACTCACCGATGATGTAGTAGTCGTGCATGCTCTTGAACTCGTGTCCCCAGAGGTTCGGGGAGAACTCCTGGAACTTGATGGTGAAGCGGCGCTCTCGCGTGGGCTCGTCGCACGTCAGCACGATGTTGGGCGCGCCCATCACCTCGCAGCGGTCCCCCTGCTCCCGCGATGACACCAGGTAAAGTTTGTAGTACTCGTACTCAGGCGTGGACCTGATGGTGTCCAACGGGGGACAGATGAGGTCCAGCCGGTCCCCGATCTGAGGGTAAAGAATGTAGCCCTTGTCGTCCCTAAACCTGGAGGAATAGACAAGAAAACAGAAAGAAAGGAATTAGTCAAGGAGGTCGTGAAGGCAGCAATCATTAATTATAGTCTTTATAACCCAGTTCAGAGCCACCTGTTCTTGCTGCTGAATGAGCAACAGATGAATATTTTAGCTCGTAGTGCTCCTACTTTTGTATTTTTCTCTCCCTTGTGGAGAACAAGTGAAATCAATAGTGTCAAAATGGTGATCCACAAAGAAAAGATAACTAACATGCAAGGGAGTAAAAGATTCAGACAATTTCTCCTCAATATTGGAGACATAATGCAAGTTTGCTATGAAATCTTAAGTCTGAACACATGCTAAACTTGTCAAGCATACTTTTAAAACTTGATTAACTTTATAAGCAGTATAGCTTGGTCAAATATGAAATTAATCTAGAATATTCTTTTCAAGAATTCTGTGACCGAGGGTGAAGATGAGGGTGGGTCTGAATGAGTGTGTCTGTGTATGAATGTTTAAGTGTCAGGCTGGGACTTGGACTGCCCCCTCTCTGATACTTCTGAGGCTACCCAGTGTCGCGCTCCTGCCACGTGGCCCCCTGGTGGGTGTTCCTCTGCCTACGGGCGTGCTTGGGGCCCTCACTATCTGGGGCTGGGCGCTTGGGCGTTTGTCAGCTCGGCCTGGTGGCTGCCTGGTGGGGCTCGGGTCCTCTGGTCCTGTCAGGTCTGGACCTGAGGGATGGGCGTCCCCGGTGCCCGAGCCTCGGTGACCGGCCCTGGGGCTACGTCGGTGCAGCGGGCTCCGGCGGGGGCCTGTGTATTGTCGCTGTTGACCCCGGGGGGTCATTGTGTGTGGTCCCTGGTGGGGTTCGTCCGGTTCTTCCACTTGGTCGGATCTGGGGAGTGGACGAGTGGCTCGTCCTGTTCGGGTGGTCCTGGGGACTCTGGGCTCGGGGTCCTTCCTGGGGTCTTGGGCTTTGATCGCCCCTTCGTCTGTCTCGGGCTTTGGGGGGACGGGTCTCTGATGCTTCACAGTCGCTACTAAATGTTCTATTGGAGGAACCTCATTCACTTATGCATGCTCACAACCACACACAAATGGATACAGGGATGTATAGTAGATGTATGTAGATGGGTATATAAATGAATATAAATATATATGTATGTATATTGTATATATATTTGTAGGTATGGGTATGTGTATTTATAGAAATCTATTGCAAGGTCATGAATATTATCAGTCTTTATGCTTGTATGTTTCGTTGTTGTGTTCTGTCATGTGCTTTGCAGGATTGTGGACGGAGGTTTGGTGTGTTTGCCTTGTGCTCTTTCTGTGGACAATTGTTGTTTTGTTGTCTCACTTTCTCTTTTCTTTCTTTCTCTCTATTAATAAAAAAAAAAAAATACATATTGGAGTGAGAGGATGGCTATAAGGTGTGAAGGGAGGCCATCTATAAATGGAAAAAAAAGAAAAAAAAAAGAATATTCTTTTCAAGTTATTTTTGCCGTCGCTCCTCGTTAATGCTGCTTTAGCATTTAGCTTTCACACTTCTGTTGTTGTGGGAATCCATCAGATTGTATGATTGTCTAACATATTATTGGCATCCGTTATGGATCTGCAGTTTATTGCAATACTGTATTTTGAAATGCAGTATCGATATTACACACTCTGGTATTTAATAATATTTTTAATATATATTGTACCATCCTACAGGTGAGTCCCACTGGTCTTGCCAGGCATGCTGTAAAAGTTGTATTGTCATTAAATGTTATGTTATAGGAATGACCTCCAGTTCTTGTTAAATGAGAAATCAACAACAGCCAATAAATACACTGCCTGGTCAAAAAAAAAAGCTGCCACCTGGATTTAACTACCGTATTCGTCGGACTTTAACACGCTCCTGTGTATAACACGCCTTGTCCAATTATTGCCAATATATTGGAAAAATCCGTAAATAACACGCTTCGTTGTATAACGCGCATCTATTATGCGTCACCGCTACGTGACGCGTCAGCGCCTCATTTGCCCTACTTAAAATGGCGGCCACAGAAGCGAGCGAGAACGAAGGACTTCACAAGAAAACACTGTAAAAACGAGAACTTTGCGAGAAAAAATATATTTCTTAGGCAGCTGCCTTTATAGCACAAGGGTTCCTGAGCTTAACCGTTTCACAAAATGGTCAAATCTGCTAAATTATTTCGGTTTGACTTCTTCCAATGGTCGCGTGCGCTACTAAAATAAATAAATAATAATAATAATAATAATAAAATTTGAATTTTATCTCAAATGTCTTATACAGCTAATAATTTGTAAATGACCACCAAATTACGCCCTGTAAGTTTCAAGAAAATCCGCGGTGTGGTTTATGAGTTATCTTGCTAACAAAAACAGCGAACCTCACAGCTAACAATAGCAAGCTACATCCAGAGCATTAGGCGGGCAGCGACAGAGTCACCCCAAAAATACACTACACGCGGTCCGTGTCCGCTCCGCTCCGCAGGTCGCAGCTGAGCAAGTCCAAAGTCCACTGCCTCCGCTCAGCTCAGGTCCGCATGGATGCGCCGCTCCAAGACGCATGCGCGGGAATTGCAAGATCGCGCGATAAATCAAGTGATAAATAATGAAGTCAGAACAAAACAATTCATTCGGTGGAAGAAGGAGAACAACAGTAAAGGCTGCCTTGATCTTCTCTCGTAAATAAGCGACAGGACATGGTTTGAGCAACAGGAAGTGATGTTTACATTTCAGAATAAAATACTTTTTTATTTATTTATTTCTTGTATTGCGTTATTAGGTGTAGTCATAGTCATAAATATAATAGTTTAGTCATAGAATAGTCATAAATGATAGTTTGACAGCATTTTTGTACAAATAAATCCGTATAGAGCTAGGATTAGTCCGCCCGTGGTGATTTTATTTTGTAAATACGGAAGTTGTGCTCGTTCCTTTTCCTGTTGGTGCGACGTAATCTTCAAAAGTTGACTCCGGCACAGCTCCGTCATCCGGCAGAAATAGAAAAATTTCTAATTTTGACGGACTGCCGTCCGCTCGCCGCAGCTCACCGCCGCCGTGCGGAGCCAGTGTACTTTATCTCATTGATTATAATGGGTGCGTATTTGCTGCGGAGGTCGGACCGGAGCGGGGCGGAGCCGGAACGCGTGTAGTGTATTTTTGGGGTTAGTCTGACCAGAGGAGGCTTTTTTCGGACACATGAGCTAGAAACAGTCTGGAAGTGGCCCCCTAGCGGACAAAAGTGGTACTGCACCTTTTTTTGCC
>JBBPBX010084257.1:0-15343 GCA_038048925.1 Garcialebias charrua
CTCAGTCTAGTGGTTCTACATTTGATGCTCCTCAACCTCCGTCCCGAGGGGAGTGGTGCAAAGAGTGAGTGTGCTGGGTGAGTGAGGTCTTTCATGATGCAGGTGGCTCTTTTTCTGCATCTGGAGGTGTAAATGTCTGTGATGGTGGGGAGACTGACTCCCACAGACTTCTGTGCAGCCTTCACCACTCTTTGTAGAGCTTTCCTCTCTGCAACTGTGCAGCCTCCATGCCACACGTTGATGCTGGAGCACAGGACGCTCTCCACTGCACACCTGTAGAACGAGGTGAGGACTGAGCTTCTCAGACCGGCTCGTCTCAGCCGTCTGAGGAAGTAGAGTCTCTGATGACCTTTCTTGATCAGGCTGGTGGTGTTATTGCTCCAGCTGAGGTTATCATTCAAGTGTACACCCAGGTACTTGTAACTGGAGACCACCTCCACCGCAGATCCACCTATATACAGTGGGGCATGGGTGTGTTTGTTCCTTCTGAAGTCCACAATCATCTCCTTCGTCTTCTTCACATTCATGTGAAGGTTGTTCTCTTTGCACCAGCTCTCCAGATGTTCCACCTCCTGTCTGTAGCTGGATTCATCATTATCTGTGATGCATCCCACCACAGCTGTATCATCTGCAAACTTAACAATATGACAGCCTGGAAGTGTGGCTGTACAATCATATGTGAGCAGAGTCCCTCCCGGATGACTGAGCTTCTCACCCTATCTCTAAGGGAGAGTCCAGACACCCTGCGGAGAAAACTCATTTCAGCCGCTTGTATCCGAGATCTTGTTCTTTCGGTCATAACCCAAAGCTCATGACCATAGATGAGGGTGGGAACGTAGATCGATCGGTAAATTGAGAGCTTTGCCTTTCGACTCAGCTCTCTCTTCACCACGACAGACCGGTACAGCGCCCGCTTCACTGCGGATGCTGCACCTATCCGCCTATCGATCTCACGGTCCAGTTTTCCCTCATTCGTGAACAAGACCCCGAGATACTTCAACTCCTCCAAGGAGGAGTAACAGAAAACAATGTGTACAAATAAACGATGTAAGATCCAACCTCTGTAATATTACATGTGGAGTCCCTCAGGGCTCTATCATTGGACCTAAGTTATTTAATAATATCAATAATAATGAATTTAATTTATAACGCACTTTTCATTAACGAAAATCTCAAAGTGCTTCAAAGTGCAACAAAATTAAAGGTAAAATAAAACAAGTGATAAAACAAATAAAATCAATAACAGTATCAACTAAGATCAAAGATAGAATCATGTGGAGGCAGAGTATGCTTGGTCAAAAAGAAAGGTCTTCAAGCCGCTCTTAAAGTCAACCAGTGACTGTGGAGCCCTCAGGCAGTCAGGAAGAGAGTTCCACAGGCGGAGGGCAGCCACACAGAATGCCCGGTCTCCCATGGTCCTTAATTTGGTTCTCGGAATGTGAAGGAGATTACTGTTCTGTGACCGTAGAGACCGGGTGGATGAGTATGGAACAAGAATGTCCTTTAGATAATCTGGTGAAGTTCCGTGTAAGCATTGATGTGTAATGAGAGCAGTTTTGTACTGAATTCTGTAGGCGACAGGAAGCCAATGAAGGTTATGGAGAATGGGTGTAATATGTTCAAATTTACGAACTCTCAACAAGATCCTTGCTGCACTGTTTTGAATATATTGAAGCTTCTGAAGATATTTACCAGGGATTCCAATAAACAGGGAGTTGCAGTAGTCGAGCCTAGTATGTTAACGATTTGGTTAAGGTGTCAGTACTTCTCAAATGTATCCTTTTTGCTGATGATACAACATTTTTTTGTTTTGGTCATGATATTGAACAGATTTTTGAATTTATGAAGATTGAATTAGTAAAAGTACAAAATTGGTTTAATCTAAATAAATTATCATTTAAATTTAGATAAAACTAAATAGTAAAAAAACTGTTGATATTCCTTTTATGATCGATGGTGTTGAGATCTGTCGTGTTAGTGAAGTGAAATTTCTGGGTGTCACCATTGACGTCAAACTGACTTGGAAACATCACATTAATTCAGTAAAGACAAAGATAGCGAGATCTATTTCCGTTCTGTACAAAGTCAGGAACCTGTTAAATGATAAAGCTCTGTACTTGTTGTACAACACAATTATTGTTCCACATATAATTTATTGTATTGATATCTGGGGTAAAGCAGGTAAAACATTTACAGAACCTGTTTTTTTGTTACAGAAAAGAGCTATAAGAATAATTACCAGAACAAATTATTGTCACCCATCAAGCACATTATTTCACCAATTGAAATTGTTAAAGTTCAATGACTTGGTGGATTATAATATTTTATCACTTATGTATAGAGCTCATAAAAAGGAATTACCATTTAATATCCAAATACTTTTTGTTAAACGTCAAAGATGTTATAATCTAAAGGGAACAGATATTTTTGTTAAACCTAAACATAGAACCAGTTCGAGGGGTCGGTCAACCTCAATTCAGGGAATTGGTTTGTGGAATAATTTGGATACTGTAATTAAAAATGCAAAATCATTATTGACATTTAAGAATTTGATCAAAACCAATTTATTACAAAAATATAAATGAATTTAGTTTTTCACGGTTATTTTGTAATTCGATAATTATATGAGTTATTTTTTTATTCTGTAACTTGATGATTTTGTGTTTTTGTTTGAATTGACTGTTTGAAAAAGGGGGCAGATATAATAAGATTTTCTCTTCATTCTGCTACCCTTCATTTTATATCTTAATATTGCATAGTCACATTTGTGATTGTTTTTCTTTTGTTGTATTTTGAAATGAATAAATTTAATAAATAAAAATAAATGAATAAAAATGTGTTACGTGCACAAATAACACGTAAGAATTATCTTGTTTTATCGACAACTCCCCCCTCTCCCCCTTATGATGGGGCCTGCTGATTGGGGCCTCTGATGCTGCCATCAAACCACTGATCTTTCTATCAGGGGAGTCTGAAGGGGCCTATCTGCGTCAGTGGAGGCGGACAGACACCCCTCCTCACATGGGTGTGACTTTTGGGGCCAACTGAATTTAAGTGGGGCCCTGGAGTAAAGCGGCAGTCACCCTCTGATTCAGGCAGACAGAAAGACGCAGACATGAGTTTGACAGACAAGGACAAGAATGCGGTCAAAGCGCTGTGGGCCAAGATCTCCAAGTCATCTGATGCCATTGGGGCTGACGCTCTGAGCAGGTATGGGTCACGTTTACACCTGTCAGGAACTAACGCATCGTGAGTTTTTTTAGTTTTATGAAAGGCTCAGTCCAAGCATGACATGGCTCAATGACTCTAAAGATGGTGGTTCGTACACCTTTTAATTCAGACTTTAAACCTTTGCTCATCTTTTAAGCGGCCTTTCATGTCCTTTGCACAATAATCATTATTTTATTCACGTTTTTATTTTATAGTTTATTTCGTCGTGGAGCGTTTTGGTCAACGCCAGCTGTTTTTAAAATTATAATGTTAATTTTACTGGTTGGATCGTTTAAAACCCTTAAACGACTGTGACAATGTGAAAGATTACAAGAAAACTTTTAGTTTTCTTTATGTGGATGGTTGGAGTCCTCAAAAAAAAAAAAGGTTAAACCTGGTGCTGCTGGGGATCGAACCTTCAACCTTGACATCTCCAATGCTGCTCACTTTTTCCCTTAAAAGATGATTTAAATTGATCATTTTCTCCACGTCCACAGGCTGCTGACTGTTTACCCCCAGACTAAGACCTACTTCTCTCACTGGCCGGACCTGAGCCCCGGCTCTGCCTCCGTGAAGAACCATGGTAAGAAGATCATGGGCGGTGTTGCTCTGGCCGTGACCAAGATCGACGACCTGAACAAAGGCCTGCTGGAGCTGAGCGAGCTGCACGCCTTCAAACTGAGGGTGGACCCGGCCAACTTCAAGGTAGAGCCCACCTGCTCATTTTAGGATTTTTTTAATTAAAGAAACAGTTTGGGGCTTTTAAAGTGGGGTTCTGTGGAGAAGTTATGAACAATCAATATCCTACCTTTTGTGGATAGCTTTTTGAACCACCTTGATACAATATAGTTTCACTGGGTTGTTGTCTTTAAACACTAGTTTTACTGTAGTAGATTTTTTAAATTAATCAGCTTTAAAACATTGGAGTATAAACCAATATGAGGATGCTCTAAGTGCATTAATGCGTGAATCGGCTCTAACTGGAGCTGAATTGTTGCATGTCGATCCTCCTTCGGAGTAAAATTAACTTTATTGTGATCATTAACTTTTTCTGTGTCCTCAGCTCCTGGCCCACTGCATCCTGGTGGTCATCTCCACCCTGTTCCCTGCTGACTTCACCCCGGAGGCCCATGTTGCCATGGACAAGTTCCTCTTCAGCTTGGCCCTGGCTCTGTCCGTGAAATACCGCTAAGCTGTCGGCCGAGGGGAGCGCAGGCTGATACACACACGTAACAACTCCTGGTGAAATATAATAAAATAATAAATCAAGTTTTCTTTTTGTGTCTCTTTGTGCTGCATCTAAAATATATACATTTATATAGAAAATCTATAGAAAAAAATATAGAAAATTTATAGAAAAAAATCTATAGAAAAATCTAGAAAATTTATAGAAAAGAAATCTATAGAGAAATATAGAAATTTATAGAAAAAAATCTATAGAAAAATATAGAAAATTTATAGAAAAAATCTATAGAAAAATATAGAAAATTTATTTAAAAAAATCTATAGAAAAATATAGAAAATTTGTAGAAAAAAAATATATAGAAAAACATAAAAAATGTATGGAAAAAACCTATAGAAAAAATATAGACATCTATAGAAAACAATTTGCTGTCTTTAAAAACAGGGACAAAATAAGATTCACTCTATGTTTATTCCACACTTTTGAAAAACAAATATTACACATGTCAGCATGAAATAAAATGACAAATAAAACAGTAAAGCACACAAACGGATAAAAGTTTACAACTTCATTGCCACCTCTCTGGCTGTAAACAGGGCTGTCAGGATTTCATCACAACTCGTAACTTCTTATCTCCAAGAACGAGCCTGAAACAAAGAGTCGCAACGTGATTCTGGTGTTGTTTCAATGATTTAATCCGCTTTCATGTGGATTCTTTTACCTGACCAAAGCAGCAGCCGTCAGACCTCCTGCGATGGGTCCGACCCAGTACACCCAGTGGTAGGTCCAGTGGTTGATGAACACAGCTGGACCAAAAGCCCTCGCGGGGTTGAGACATGTTCCTGAAATGTCACCTCTGTACAAAACATAGAAAGTGATCAGCATCATTTAAATATTTATTTTGCTAATTGGTTTTAGACAAAACCATCATTAGTAATAACAATTGTTATATTTATTGCAAAGTCAGAAATGTCCAAATCTATAGCCATAGACTGCTTTTTCACAATTTTACACCTAAATAGTAAAAAATAGATAAACTAAAATAATAAAAATATTTAAGGCTTGCCATTAATTGGACATGTTTGTGGGAATATTTACCGTATATTTCTGTTGATTGGCCATTTTTCAATTCATAAACTTATTAATGTTAATGTCTTTTGAAGATTGTGTTTTCATGTGTACAATAAATGAAATAAAAAGAAATAATGGTCAATATCAAGTTACATGAACTTGAAAAATGTATTTTGCTTGTTTTTTTAAAATACTTAAATAGAGCACAATTTATTAAAAACACTTTTCCCTCCTCTCACTGCACATTACGGTAATGCTTTATCTTATCTGCAGGCATGCTGCTTTAGCTCCCATCTCTTTAAGGCCTGCTCGGTACTGATTAGTTAAAAAAGGCCGCACACCATTTGTTGTCTAAATTTCACTTGCCCACCCACAATCCACAACTTCTCCTCCTCCACCATCACCCTCAGCACTGGCTCTCCTCAGGGATGTGTGCTGAGCCCTCTTCTGTTTACTCTGCTCACATATGATTGTACAGCCACACATCCAGGCTGTCATATTGTTAAGTTTGCAGATGATACAGCTGTGGTGGGATGCATCACAAACAATGATGAATCCAGCTACAGACAGGAGGTGGAACATCTGGAGAGCTGGTGCAAAGAGAATAACCTTCACATGAATGTGAAGAAGACGAAGGAGATGATTGTGGACT
The DNA here is from genome assembly GCA_038048925.1 of Garcialebias charrua. Classification (NCBI taxonomy): domain Eukaryota; kingdom Metazoa; phylum Chordata; class Actinopteri; order Cyprinodontiformes; family Rivulidae; genus Garcialebias; species Garcialebias charrua. Next base: position 6,117 of record JBBPBX010084257.1, read on the forward strand.
TCAGAAGGAACAAACACACCCACACCCCACTGTATATAGGTGGATCTGCGGTGGAGGTGGTCTCCAGCTACAAATACCTGGGTGTACACATGAATGATAACCTCAGCTGGAGCAATAACACCACCAGCCTGATCAAGAAAGGTCATCAGAGACTCTACTTCCTCAGACGGCTGAGACGAGCTGGTCTGAGAAGCCCAGTCCTCACCTCGTTCTACAGGTGTGCAGTGGAGAGCGTCCTGTGCTCCAGCATCAACGTGTGGCATGGAGGCTGCACAGTTGCAGAGAGGAAAGCTCTACAGAGAGTGGTGAAGGCTGCACAGAAGTCTGTGGGAGTCAGTCTCCCCACCATCACAGACATTTACACCTCCAGATGCAGAAAAAGAGCCACCTGCATCATGAAAGACCTCACTCACCCAGCACACTCACTCTTTGCACCACTCCCCTCGGGACGGAGGTTGAGGAGCATCAAATGTAGAACCACTAGACTGAGGAACAGCTTCTACCCTGAGGCTGTCAGACTCATGAATAAATAAATAATAAGAATAAACACTGCAAAATGTCACATCATGTTGATACTGATCTGTTTCTTGTTGCTGCGTTCATCTGTGACCATCTGCTCATGTTCGTGCTGCTGTTTATAATGATGTTTTTCTACTACATTAGGGCTTAGTGTATTACTAGCTGATGTCTCTCTTAGTTAATCCTAGATGTTATTATTGTTTTTCTCTTGCATTTGTTGTTGGATGTAACTGGGACCCTGTGTACATAATCTCGTTTTCAACACATGTACTACATGCGGTGCAAATGACAATAAATTCTCTCTGACTCTGACAATGAACAAGTTTGCAGCACGAAAAACTCTCCCGGACAAAACCACACAGCTGTTGATAAAATGTATTGTGGCAAAGTTGAGACATGAGACATGCTTAAGAAACATTTTGTCCATTTTAAAGCAATGCTCACTGTAAAAGTTATGAATGATAATATCTTACCTGCTGCAGTTATTTCTTTATGAACTCTGAATTTTGAGAAAGAGTTAAAGTCTGACAGGACTGATGAGCTAAAGGCTAAACAGATTTCTGCTGTCTTAACACAACTCAAATGATTCATATCGTTTCATCTAATGCTATTATTTCAGCCTTTCATTGTCAAATTTGCATTACGCCGTCTTTTCAGCAGGAAGATAATAAACATGCTACCACTGAAAGTCTCTCTTGTAAATGAGTTTTCATGGCTCAATGAGACTAACCTGTATAAATAAAGGTTGAATAAAAAAAAGGAAAGTGCAGTGCTACTGTTAGCTGCTAGCCTGCTACTTACACTATTTGTACTTGCAAAATTTTTTTTTTTAAAGTAAATAACTGTGCTTGATTGCTGTATATATGAAACAGTGATTGCAATAACCACTAACATTTTGAATTGGAGTTATTTTAAAACAGCAACAGTCCACTTTGGTCTTAGCGGTGCTCGTACTAGCCGTTAGCTTGTCACTCCTGTCCGACAGAAACTATATTTCTCTAAACAGAGGTCGTTCAAAAGCTACCTCCTTTTTACTTTTAAGAATAAGAATTACAGGTTGTCCCCGACTTACGAGCGAGTTCCGTTCCTACGAATCGCTCGTAAGACGAAAATTGGTATGTCGGAACCCGAAACACGTGTCGCTCGTAAGTCCGGCTTTTTGGTCGTAAGTCGGAAAATGTATGCTAGCGCTGCGCCAAACACCCGTTTTTCAACACAAACGTACATACTGGTTCATAAACATGCACAGAACTTTGTTTACAAACTGTTAGCTAACACACTTTCATCTAAAAACACATACCAGTGCTGTTTTTTCTGTATGTTCTGTACAACTTTCCTGTTCGTTAGTCCGCTCGTAAGTCCGGAACCTCGTATGTCGATGACGTCGTAAGTCGGGGACAACCGGTATTGCCATGAACTTTGGCTAGAACACCACTTAAAAATGATTAAAATGTCAATTGTAGCCAGCCATATGACGGAGCTTTAGAGCCACGCTAAGAAAAGAAAATTAAAAGTCATAGAATTATGAGAATAAAGTCGAATAAAGTCTTAATATCATGAGAATAAAGTCGTATATGATACGTTTTTTTTTGTTGCAGTTCTTGTTTATATATTTTTTCCCATGAATTGGATCCACGGCATGACCTGTCAATCATCCCGTCTTGTTACTATGGGGAGCAGAGCATTCAGCTGCTTTGCTCCCCATCTCTGGAACTCACTCCCACCTGATGTTCGCGATACAAACTCTTTGCCACATTTCAAAATCAAACTCAAAACTCACCTGTTTAAAGTAGCCTATGCACTATGATTGCAACTGCATTGTCTTATTTTTTATTTTACTTGTTTTTACTGTGTATATAATATTGTGTCTGTTTTTATGATTGTCGATAAGGTGACCTTGAGTGCCAAGAAAGGTGCCTACAAATAAAATGTATTATTATTATTATCCCAGTAGGCGTGTCAGCAAATGACCAATCCGAAGCTAAATGAGTCGTAATATTATCTTAACTCTGACACAATAAAAAAGGTTTACCTCATTTTAAGTGTGGTAAAATGAAGAATTTTGAGCATCTTATTAAATTATACTTTGGTATAGGTTTTAAATATAAGGAGATAGTTAATATGTTAGCACATCAGTATCAGATTATTATCTGTATCAGGACTGTGAACCTGCTTACAGTCAGGTGGTACTCCATGACGGGCTGCAGCAGTTCTGCAGGTAAGGCGCATTTAGCTTCAGATTGGTCATTTGATGACACGCCTACTGAACTGACTGACACGTCGCGTCGTGGATACGACTCGTCGGAAAAAATAAATAGATAAATAAACGAGAGCTGCAAAAAAAAGAGTCTCGTACAACTTTGTTCTCATAATATTAAAACTTTTTTTGGCTTTATTCTCGTACTTTTATGGCTTTTAACTTTTTTTTTCTTAGCATGGCCCCAAAGCTCCGTCATAAGCCATAAACATTTGTTGTTGGGGGTGGGGGTGGGGGGGGGGAAGCATAATTTAGCTGCTAATTTTAGCCTTTTTAAACCTACTGATATAAAATACTTTTCAGCCATAGCTGGAGAAGCCTTCTTCCTACCTTAATGTGATTTTTGAGGGATGGTATGGAGAGTATTAAAGTCATCCCGCCTCTTTTACTCCTCTGAGCCACCAAAAGAGGTAGTCACAGATTCAATTAGGTCCATGTGGGATGAGTTGACCTTCTGCCTTGAATGGACTGTACGTGGTGATATGACACAGGATTTAAAATAATGTCTCACACATATTTTGTGTGTGGTGCTCCGCAGTAATGTTGCTTTCCTTCATCTACGCCTGCTTTTGTTCCACAGCTTGATACAAAGTGTTTGTGGAAGCTCAAATATGTTGGGTTTGGTGCACTTGTGAAGGGTAAGCAGCAGTTTAAGAGAAGGTTGTTTTTGTGTATCGTGTAATTGCTTCGTTGGTCTGCTTTGATCTTTTTTTGTATTTTGAGAGGCCCGGAGTTATCCGGTCATTATCAGATAAATGACATTACTGTGGCAGTGCACACAGTGAACTGCTAACATGTAACCTGCTGTTTTACAGCCAGCAGCTTTTCATCTCACCCTGCCAAGATGTTAATAGTGACAGTACAGCCCACCAGAAACGGGGCAAGTGGTGTTTTCGTCTTGCCGTTGACCGCCCCCAGCAGCACCACCATGGTCACCAGGCAGGTCATCGCCAGCTCTCCAAAAATGGCCCCGCACAGCTGGCTGTCTGACTTGAGGATATCAAACGCTGCTCCTGTTGCGTTGTTGTAGCGTTGCTCAGGGGTCATCAGCTGGAAAATGAGCGAGGGAATGTTTTACCATTAAGATATATGTATAAAGCTTCCTGTTGCCATCATCCCACTGAGCTGTTTGACGTTGGCGAACAGGTTAGTCTCATGTCTTGAAACATTCAGGGGGGTTCACAATTTTCTGTTGAGTTGCAGAGGTTCAAAGTCTTGTCGCTTGATTCCTTAACCTGTTCAAAACTGTTATGTGACTGATTTTCACTCAAAATAGTTGTGGAGTTATTGCAAGTTCAAGAATCTTTATTATCCTCAATGGGCAATTTGTTTCACAGTCAGTAGGCACATAAACCATCCATACCAGACAAGACATTGAGACGTTAAAATACCAGTACAGAAGCCTGATCACTACAGGGACGAATGAGTTGTTCAGTCTGTTCGTTCTACATCTGAGCAGCAGATACCTGCGTCCAGATGGAAGCAAGCTGAACTCACCATGGAGTGGATGATCAGGATCTGCCAGAATCAGCCTGGCCTTGTTCACTGACCTTGCCTTGTGTAGGGCTGCAAGCGTCTCAAATCCATTTCAGTTTAGTTTTTGTACAATCTGGAGCACTAGAGTTGTATTTTGACACATTGGAGCTGTCTTATGACAAAAACATTTGACTACAGCCCCAAATCTCTAGGTGTAAAACTAATGCAGACAACCTTTATTTCAAAAGTGTACTCTGCTAGATGAAATTATAACCGTGGGGATGGCTGCCAAGTAGAGTACAAAGTGGGCTGAGCTGAGTATAATGAGGGCTGAGGTGGACAACAACATAATGTGCACAGTAAAGAGGACAGTTTTGTGAATGCACACAAAAAATAGGCAGCGGTTTCAAAGAATTTGCCAAAGCCACATGGTTTGCTGGTCATAAACTCTCAGAAATCAGTGAGATTGCAGTTGATCATTTGCTTTTTGTAAAAGGAATTCTGCATTGCCAACTATTTTCCAAAAATCGCAGCTCAGCAACCAAACGAGATGAAACAACATGTCCTTTTGGATGTTGTTTAGCTTTTTTTAGCTGACCTTAGCCATTCCAGCACCAAGTACTCCTCCAGTTAATTGGCTCACAAGGTAGGGGCCCACCATTTTCAGCTCCAAGCCTCCACACAGGTAGATAGCAATGGTGAAGGGAGGGTTGAAGTGGGAGCCACTTGAAGCAAGGACAACAACACATTTAGAGCATATTTTGAGTTGAAAAGTTGACTGATCATTTTATGTTTTATTCTGCAGATTGGTTTACCTGATGTTATCCATGACAGCCACCATTACTGCCACAGCCAGGCCATGCACCAGAGCTGGCTGCAGCCGTCCAGCCGCAGGGACGTTCTCGATGACGGACACGCAGCCGATGAAAACAAAGAACGTGGTCCCCACAAGTTCAGCCAGGCAGGGCTGGAACAATCTCTCAAACCTGTTTTGAGGCTTGGACCCTGGAGATTTCTTACTCTTCTTCTTCAGATAAGTGGAATCTGCCAGATTTTCCATTTCCATTTTCTCCACACTCATGGTGGCAGCAGTTCTGTCCAGAAATCCCCACTCCAGCACGTACACCTGAACCAGCCTGTTGACTGAGTCAAAGAACATGCATAGTGCTGTTTATGTGCTGCCGTCGTTGAATTCACCGTCATAAAACAAGACGAGTGAGGGATAATGGACTATCTCCTCCCAGCGTATCTTAATCTTGAGGTGTTTGACTTTTCAGGTCTAACAAGGCCGTTAAGACAAGGGTTGATGAGGTTCAAAGAACAGACAGAAGCATCAACTGACCACAGCTGATAGATCAACTAAACATTTCAGAGGTTAAACTGGTATTTACCCAGAATAATCATCATCTCACCTTTATATGGTCACACAGGTGAGTGTAACTGACAGGAGCCTATATAGATAAGACGCCTTGAGAGGTCAGTGTGCAGGTGCACTCTGCACTCACCTGTACTCAGGTAAACACGAGATAATATCAAACACAGTACTTTAACGTGTTTTACTAACAAGTACTTTTTTGTTTACTGACTAAGTGTGGTTCAAAGACACTCGGACGCACTAACTTTCTTTGATTCCTGGCAACTGAATCACTTTTACTTTATTGTTCTTTGTTTGTTTGTTTGTTTGTTTGTTTGTTGTTTTGTTTTGTTTATAAACCTCCCGGTCAAGTCCTCAGGTCTTCAAGGAAGTAAAGTGAAAACAGAAAGGCTTATACTTTAAATGTCACTTTATAGTGTTAGCTATGGAGAGCCATTTTGTTCAAAATTAGATGAATAAATAGTGTTATTTAAAAGTTATTAATAAATATTTCATTAAATAAATAACTGATCCCATGAAATAAAACATTTAAATAGAAATGTTCAGTTATTTCTGATTTTTTTTATTTATGTCAAGATATAATTTTTATTTATTTCAAGATTTATTTATTTAAAATTGGCATTTCATTTTGTGACACTTTTACTTTGTAAAGCTTCTTTACATATTTCAGGGACTTTTTTTAACCCCGTTTTTCATTGTAAATGCTTTTTATTTCATGTTCTTATATTCAAATGAGGGGCAACAATTTATAATTTCATGGGGACATTTATTTAATTAATGGGATATTTATTACTTTTTTTAAATAACACTAGTTGTTTATTTATTTAATTTTGAATAAAATGGCTCTCCATAGTTTTCTGGATGTTTCCAGATTTTATTTGTTGATTTATTTTATCTAAAACATGGACAAAAACAAAAAACAAAAAATAAATAAACAAAACACTTTTTCCATGTTTTAATTTAACGTGTCTGGTTGAGGAAATATTCAACTTCTTGTTAAATGAACCAACACATCTCTCTTCTGGAGTTAATGATTTCAGTCAATGTAGCTTTTCAAAGATTCAAACAAAGTTCTCAGTTTGTTAACCCTCAGAATATGTTGGTAATGACTCTCAGCTACTACCACATCAAATCTGAGCTCACTGTTTGCAGCCTGAACTGAGTCAAACAGATGTTTGTGTTTGGTGAGGTCAGATAGTTGTGGTGGCCATCTTGACTCCGTTCAACTCAAAGTTGAACAGATTTAGAGTTAATTTAAACCCCCTAAGAGTTTCATTAAAGTCTGTCCACTCGTTCATGTAATATTTTGATAATGCACACAAACATGCACAGAGAAAGGCACTTACATGATTGCTTTTCTTCAAGTGCAAGTTCAATTTAGTTTCACTGTTCAACTCATACAATATGAACTCAAACAAATCTCACAAAATCTATTAAAAGAAAAACATTTAATTAGTTTGACCCATTTAAAAAACAGCAAAACTCAGATTTAGTAAAAAATGTACTACGTTGATTACGTCCAGATATACGTATTAAATAAATTCCAATAATGAAAGTTCTCCTCACACAATTTTTACGTCAATTTAACAAGATGATGTTTTGAGTGTATTTTGGACTGAAGTAAATAATGACAAGTTGGGGGACAAAAACTGAAAAAAAGAAAGAAGCAGATTAAGCAAAAACTCTAATAAAGTAAAAAGTAAACAAATTTGTACAAGTTCTCATTTTTAAGCTAAATGTTATTTCACTGGTAAAAAACTGTTTAAAAAAGAATTAAGAATTCTGGGTGAAAGACTAATAATACTACTACTAATAATACTACTACTACTACTAATAATAATAATAATATTAATACTACTACTACTACTAATAATAATCCGTTGACTTGGATTTTTTTATTTATTTTTTGTAAAAATTATCATTTAGTAAAGGAAGATTAAAAAAAAGACATTTATTTTCCATATTGACATTTTAGCTGCCACAGTCTTCGTGTCAAATATTCTTTTACAGACCAACTTTTTGATCCAGAACCAAAATCAAAATTTTTTCCTTTTAAAGGTAGGGTCTGCGATATTTGAACACTCTGGGACTTAGAAATATTTTCAGCGCAGAAAAGCATTCTGCTCCCTCCCCTCAGAGCCATATATGGCTCAGTCCGTGCTTCTGGTGAACTTGGGATCTGCTCCGCCCCCTGCTGCTGTCTGCTCAGAGCCGCTGCGATATTCTGTGTTTATGGTAATAAAACCTTCTAATAAAATATAATAAAACCATGGAGCGCTAGTCCTACAACACAAAATCCAGCAGAAATCATCAGAGCAGGGACGTGCAGAGACCACTAAAGGGGCAGGTGCTCAAAAAAAAAAAAGGGGGCACATCTAACCGCATTTTAGGACAGAATAGTCACATAGCTTTCAGAGTTAAATAAACAATGATAAATTACAAAATTGTGAGATATACTATCAAAGCTTAGGAAAACCTCTACATAGAACATACAACTATCCATATGTAAAATATTTTATTAGTAATTTCTTTCTGCAGGTCTACTTTGTTATAGGAAAGCATTGCAATATTCAAACCTGCGATTTAGCAAGATATGTAAATCAGATCTACACCACCAGATATATTTTGTCTTTACAGAATTACACTATTAAAAATGTAAACAAGGGCACAATGCAACTTTTTAGTGAACTGTAATCTATAAAAGAAAGAGCTGCCTGGTTTGCTACACTTGCAGTGGAGATGAAGATGGTCCATTCAGAAAAGCAGAGAAGCAGAGCTGGATCAAACTTTAATGTGGAACTGCAGAAGAAAACTAAACAAAAGCAAAAATTGAATTGTTAATGCATATCACCATGAGAAAAGCCTACTGAGACTAACTGACCACCAAAATTTATACCTATATCTCTATTTGTGTCTTAGTGTATTTGTAAGTACCTATATACATTTTCTTCAATCTTTCCTCTTCTTTTTTCTTGTCAGTTACTCTTTTTTCCTCACTCCATCTTCTCTGTGTTGAGTGGAGGCCAATGTCTCTTATTTATTTCGATCTCTTCTTGCCTTTCTTTTTTCCCCCCAAACTGAATCTAAGATCCAGAATCTTCTTTTCCATCATGGTAAACTGTTTAAAAACAAACTTCCAACTTTTAAGCATTTTTGCTATTTTTGTTCTCTTCTTATTTATTTATTTTTATTCATTTTATATTTTTATTCATTCAGATTTAAAACACAAAGACAATTTACAAACACATGAAAGAAAAAAACAAGATATAAAATGAAAGGTAGTAGAAGAAGAAAAAAATCTTATCATATCTGCCCCTTCTTAAAACAACTGTGCAGCAGCAGTTTTCTGTTGGTCATGTCTCAAAAAATGTCAATGACCTCAGTGAGGTCATTGACATTTTTTGCAATTATGTTGCTAATTATTTGCAAAACAAACTTCTTTGCGCATGTCAGAAATCTTTGCTTGCTAATCTAAGTTTTGTTTGTCATTTAAAGTTTTGCTTGCGATTCTCACATGACGTCGTGGGCAAAGCCTAAAATCGCAACAAAAGATTTCTGATGTGCAAATAAAAGTTTATGTTTTGCAAATAACTTTTTAAG
>JBBPBX010084258.1:0-15342 GCA_038048925.1 Garcialebias charrua
TGCAGGCCAGGCATTATATAAAGTCATCTATCCAAAACTATGACATTCTTGCGCTTGAGCATGGCATATTTGAGATCATTACGAGCCCTCCTGATTCACTACATCTTATTACAAAAATAATGCATCTATTTGGGGACTGCAACGTGGCATGTACCACAAAAATAAGGGAGGCCTGGGGAAAAGAGCTAGGGATAACAATCCCTGAATCATGGTGGAATAGATGCCTTTCAAAAATCAGTTCTTGTTCGATAAACAGCAGACATCAGCTAATTCAGTTTAAAATCACATATCGATTACACTACTCAAAGGTCAGGTTACACAAGATATACCCCTCTGTTTCCCCAATATGTGACAGGTGTAACATATCTGAGGGCACATTGTCTCATGCCTTTTGGTCCTGTCCGTCCTTAACCGGTTTATGGTCAAAAATATTTGATTGGTACTCTAAGGCATATAGTGTTCTTTTGCAACCTGAACCAGGACTTATAATCTTCGGATGCCCCCGGGTGCCGGGGACCATACCCGCTGTAATGCGACAACCACTGGAACTGGGACTCATTGTTGCTAAGAGACTAATCTTAATAAACTGGAAATCTTCAGTTCCTCCGTCATTCCATCAGTGGATTACGGACATGATGTCAGTGATACAGTTGGAAAGACTTCGGATAGGTGCGACAGACACTTTCCTGCGCTACTGGAATCCCTTCCTGGATCAGTTTTTGACGACCAGACTAAACTGACTAATCTTTTTCATGGTCTCTCCCACCAGCCGCCCTTTAATGTGTTTATGTATATGCTCATGAATATGTGTAGTGCGTGTGTACACCATGTGTTAATTGTAATGTTTCATATTTTGGTTTGTGCATCTGGGTTCTGTTTGTGTGTCTGTATATATGTATGTTCTTAATTTTGAAAACTTAAAATAAAATTAAAAAAAAAAAAAAAATAAAAAGTGGTTAAAACCGAATGCACTAGATGAAACTTGGATAGATATAGAACAAACTTTATGTAATGATATTAGGATTTCAGATCTACCATTTATCAGTACAGTTTTAAAAAGACATGTCTGCTTTAAGAGCATCAATATTAGCTCATCTCTGATGGCATGGTGGGAGTATCTGAAAATGACAAAGTCTTCACTTCTCCCATGTAGACATACACCTCTCTGGAACAATCCTGACATTCAACAAGAAAATAATATGTTAAATTTCCCAGGTTGGAGAATGAAAGGAATTGATTGTCTGGAACACATATTTGAGGGCATAGACTTTATTCCATTTAATAAATTAATAATACAATATGACATTGATAATAAATATTTCCTACAATACCAACAAATTAAGTCAATTGTAAAAAAGAAATTTAAGCTTAATAAAACATTGTTGGAAACACCAACATGTGTGTTAGAGTTTATTAATTTTCAACCACCCAAATTATTATCTAAAATATACAAAAAATTGTCTAGAATCGATGACTCGATAGCACTACCTGTTGAAAAATGGGAGTCAGATTTATCAATCAACTTTGAACAAAAAATTTGGTCTCAAGTATGTTCAAATACTTTTAAATTGACTAGAATCTCCAATTTACAATTAATACAATATAAGGTTCTCTATAGAGTACATTATACAGGTCAGATGTTTAAGATGGGCTTTACAACATCTAACAACTGCTCACAGTGCATAAGTAATATACCTGATGATTATATTCACGCACTCTGGTTCTGTCCACCCGTTCAGAGGTTCTGGGTACAGGTATGTGAAGACTTGTCTAAATGTTTGAAAGTTAATATCCCACTCTCTCCATCTGTTTGCTTATTGGGTATCTTTGAAGATGTTATACTAGAAAAAAATACATCCTATATGCTTTTCACTGCCTTATGCATCGCAAAGAAAACCATACTCGTAAATTGGAAAAATAAAAATAATCTTAGCATTAATCAGTATAAAAATCTTCTGTTAGATCATATTAGTCTTGAAACAGCATCTGCCGACACATTGGATCAACCTATTTGGCATTCTTTGATCGGCTCCGTTACGTAGTGAGGGTGGGGGGTCTGGGATGTGGCCTTGTGGGGCATTGGGACTGGAGGGGGGGGAGGTTGGGGTTTGGGGCGCCGGGGGGTTGGGGCTGCTTGGGCGGGGAGGACCTTGTCTTCGACCTGGGGAGGACCGGGGGGGTTCTGGGGGATATCTGCTAGGGGCGGCATGCGGGCCCTCGGGTGGTCGGTGGCGGCGGTCATGGGTCGCCGGTCGGTGACCCGGCTGTGCTGGGGTGGTTTCGGGGCGGGTGCCGGGAGCTTGGGACTCTGGGGGCGTGTCGTCCCCGGGCTTGGGCCTGGTGGGGGTCGGGGGTCTTGAGCTCTGGCGGGCGGGTCGCCGGGCTATGGGCTGGCTGGCGCTCTGGTGCCCGGCTCTGGCCGGGGGCCCTCGGCTCGCTGGTGGGTTGGGGGTTCATGCGGGGGGTTGGGTGTCTGGGGGCGTGACTGGTGGCCAATGGGAGGGGGCGGGCAAACCCAGCCTGGGTGTCTAATGTGTTATGTGTTCTGAAAGTTGTTAATATGAAGGGTGGGTGTAGTATTTCTTCTGGGGTGGGGACTAAGTGGATGTCCTGATGGTCTTGGACTATGCTTAATGATGGAGAATTAACAGCAGTGAAAGACAGAGAAAAAGCAGAAATGCTGGTAAATACTTTTGTAAAAATTCATAGTTCTGAAAATATCAGTGAAGAAGGGAAAAGACAATTTTAGAAAACAAGGAGTTATTAGAGCAAATTGAAGACACAAATGATTCATTTAATATGCTGTTTACAATAACAGAGCTGAACAGGGCACTTAAAAAATGTAAATTGACAGCTCCAGGAAAAGATCAGGTCTGCTATCCGGTGGTAAGTAAATTATCTAAAAATATTTTATTAGAATTAACCGAGTATGGGAGGAAGGGGAAATTCCAAAAAGTTGGAAGGAAGCAGTGATTACCATATCAAAGTATCAGAGTGGTTTCAGAAGAGGGAGAAGTACAATGGACCCAGTTTTATGTTTAGAACATGAAATTAGAAAGGCTCAAGTGAATAAAGAGTGTTGTGGCAGTATTTTTTGACATAGAGAGAGCGTATGATATGATGAGGGAAGGATTATTAATCAAAATTAGAAGAATGGGTATAGATGGTCACATGTTTAGATGTATTAAGACTTTCTTAGAAGGAAGACAAATACAAGTGAGGATAGGGAGGGATTATTCTGAGAGTTGGAATATAGAAAATGGGACACCACAGGGTAGTGTAATAAGTCCGTTATTATTTTCTGTGATAGTTAATGACATGTTTAAGGAAGTAGAGGGTGGAATGGGATTTTCACTTTTTGCTGATGATGGGGCAATGTGGAAAAGAGGAAGAAATTTAGCATTTATTATAAAGAAGCTTCAGGGAGCAATTTCAGTTGTAGAACAACAGTCATATAAATGGGGAGTAAAATTTTCTGTAGATAAAACTAAAATAATGTTTTTTACAAGGAAAAGAGTTGATGAGAAAATCAAGATAAAATTATATGGACAGATGTTGGAAAGAGTTAAATAATTTAAATGTCTTGGGTTGTGGTTTGATGAAAGAATGACATGGGGCGCACACATTAATAAAATAATAGATAAATGTAGGAAAGTGTTAAATATAATGAGGTGTTTAGCTGGAACTGAGTGGAGCTGATAGACAATCATTGACAGACATTTATACTGGATTAATTAGGTCAGTCTTGGATTATGGTGCATCTGTTACAATTCAGCAGCAGACACCAACATCAATAAGTTAAATAATATCCAATAGCACTAATATGTACAAGTGCTTTTAAAACATCTTCAACAGCAGCATTACAGGTTGAAATGGGAGAAATGTCTCTTAAAGTTAGGAACAACTATCTTTGAACTACAGTACTGGTCAAATCTCCAAGGACAAAGAAATGACCATCCAACATTAGAGGTGCTTCAGTCAGATTGGGAAAAGGAAAAAATTAAAAGCTATGGGTAGATAATAAAAGCCAAAGTTAATGAAATCCATTTAGATAAACTAGATCAGAAAGTTCCATTACCCATAATAACCACCTTGTACTTCCTGATGCAATAGTGGATTTTTCATTATTAGAAAAAAAAAAGAATATTGTTTTAATTATGAATAAATACACACAGTACAGGAATATATTAACCAATATTATAATGATGTACATATATACACAGACACCTCTAAAAATACAGCTAATAGAATTGGGATAGCATTCATTGTACCACAGTTTCACATTAAAGTAGGAAAAAGGGTTACTGATGGAGTATCAGTTTATACAGGAGAAATTATCACTTTAGCAGTTCAGTGGGTAGAAGAGGTAAGAGCATTAAAATCAATCAAAAAGGTGTTCAATACAAGATCAACTGGACTTTATTAATTAAAATCAATCATTTGCTCAGATTCTAGTTTATCATTGTCCAGTTTGCAACACAACCAGTCTGATGGCAGACCAGATGTATTAATTGAAATACAACAAACACTATACAGGATCAACATGATGGGGATTACAGTACATTTTATATGGGTTCCAGCACATCATGGGGTTGTGGGGAATGAAAAGGCTGAATAATGAATGAATGAATAGGATGGCTAAGAAGAGCACTAGTCGAGATGTGGTATATGTTACTGTTAAGTTTAGTATAAAAGAAAGAAAGGGTATAATAAAACAAAAAATGAAAGAAAGGTGGCAAAAATTATGGGAGGAAGAAAAGAATGGCCGGTGGTTTTATAAAATCCAAAGGAAAATTGGAGAAAGGAGAAGAACAGTAAAGAAACAGGAGAGAAGAAACTATAATGTCACGACTCAGAATTGGGCTCACTGGGCTGAACAGCACATTATGTTTAATAGGGAAACATCAGACGGGGAAATGCGAGTGTGGAGAAGAGGACACGATAGAACACATTATTTTACATTGTAGATATCAGGTTCAAAGAAATAAGTTGATTAGGAATCTTGGTAGAATAAAAATGAAATTGGACATTGTAGATTTATTGCAGAAAGAATCAGGAAACAGAGGCTATACAGTATTGTATTTTTCAAACAGTGTGTCTATGAGTGCACACCTATTTCTCCAGCTCCCCGGGCGCTTTCGGGCTGCTCACTGCACCACCTGGTAGGTGGTTGGGTTAAATGCAGAGACGAATTTCGTCTGTGTATGGGAACATATGCAGATGACAGGAATAGACATTATTATTATTATTATTATTATAATAGGATATACTGTACTGTAAAAGGAAAAAGTTATTTTTTTTTGTCATGTGGTCCACACTCCTTACCAGATGGTGGCGGTAATGCCTCCTTCAGTTGATTGCCAACCGCCAATTAAAAAAACAAGAAGAAGAAGAGGGCGCGCAGCCAGCTTGTGTTGCACTCAAAAAGTTCCGGGTTACGCAGCAGCTCTACATGTTAGGTATTTGTTGTGCTGACGGAGAGGAGAGGACTGTCTGTTTTCAGACACCAACAGCTCACAGGTAATCTTCACTGAGACCTGACTCTGTAAGCTCACTGTCAGCTGACAGCTCTGTCATTTATTATTATTGTTTCCTCCTCGTTGAATTCATTTACGGCTCGTCTCTGTTATTATGACGATCATTGTTGGAGCCGCCGCCACAGGCGATAATGTTTCGTCTGTCTGTGTGTCTGTTACCAAACATATATAATGAATCACTGGGGGAATTTTAACTAAAGTTACTGAAATACATATTCGTTTACACCTGGTTAACTTCTGGAGTCAAACCGATTCAAGATGGCCGCCACAGCCTAAGAATGCAGTAGAAATGCAATGTTTTATAAATATGGAACTTTTTTTTTTGTATCTGAGGCCGAGCCTAAACACATTCTAACAGTCTGTGCAAAATATTAGTTAAAAATGTTGTCATTAACTTTTTAAAGTCAGCTCTGTTAGCAAAAAATCTCATGATCCACTGGATGGGTTAAATGAAACTTTCTGTAGGGCTCCTACTGTGCTGTATATGATTAGATCATCTGAATTAAAGTAAACAACAAAACAGTTGAATGAATGTTGAAGCTGCTAGAGAAAATTCTAGATCCAGAGTTCTGTGCTGGTTTGCATTTTCTGTCGCTCCAGTTTAAACTTGAAAGATGTTCTCGTCTTAAAGAGGTTTGACAACACAAGTTGAACAGATACATTCCTGAGGGTATCATTAAAATTAAAATGGCATCCTCAGGCGATCTTTTTTCATCTTTTTTTTCAAAATATTATGGAAATTATAACTATAGAAATAATAAACAAGAATGATAAAAACATAATAATAAGTTGTGTATATAGATCACCAGTATCAAATATAGAAATATTCACTGATTAAAATCTTGGAGCTATTTGAAAAGAGTTTTAATAAATTAGCTTTTTTGTGTGGAGGCTTTAGTATTGATCTGGGAAATATAACAGATTCAAATAACATCAGTACATTTATAAATTCAATGTGTAGTTTAAATCTGTATCCGTTGATATCAAAGCCAACAAGAATGCAACTCATAGTGCCACAATAATTGATAATATTTTCACAATTATAACAAATGGTGATGTGATAGGTGATATTTTAACGACTGATTTAAGTGATCATTTACCAGTTTTCACAATCTACAAAAATGATCAAAGCATCACAAAAACAGTTCAAACGAAGAAAAAGATAAACGCATCAAAAAAGCTTTCGATAAATTAAAAGAGGATCTAGATAAACAAGACTGGAATGAAGTGTATGTTGATGATGTGAACAGATCATATGATGAGTTTATGAATATATGTATGAAAAGAATTGTGTGCAAAAAAATTACACGAAGAGAAATATTGTTGACCAACCATGGATGACAAAAGGGTTGAGAAATGCTTGTAAAAAAAAGAATTATTTGTATTCATGCTTCTTGAAATTGCGAAGTCAGAACGCTGAAGAAAATTATAAAAAGTATAAAAATAAATTAGTAGGGATTATAAGGAAACATAAGAAAGAATATTATAGTGAATTATTAGATAAAAGCAATGGTGATATGAAAGCAACATGGCTAGTAATGAATACGGTAGTGTTCTGAAGAATCAAAACTGGTGTTTCACAATATTTTGTAAAGGACAACGATGAAATTCATGATGAGAATGAAATTGTAAATGGATTTAATCAATATTTTGTGAATGTTGGATCAAGCCTTGCAGCTAAAATACCAAAAGTAGATAAAAATGTGAGCCATTCAATTACAGGTTGTGCAAACAGTGTTTTTCTAAATGGAACTAACAAAGATGTCAGTAAAATAAACGTTTAAAAACTACAAAATGAATGTAGTAAAAAATCTTACAGACAAGAGATCAAAAGACTGTGTGGACATGGATATGATGTTTGTGAAGGACATAATGAGCCATGTTATTAGTATTAGTATTAGTCGAAGACGCCGAGGAGGAAAACGTGTCAGGAGACAGAGGGAGAGGAGGAAAGTGAAGAATGTAGGACTGAGGGTTGCAACTCTAAATGTGGGGACAATGACAGGCAAAGGTAGAGAGCTGGCTGACATGATGCAGAGAAGAAAGGTAGATGTTTTATGTGTCCAAGAGACCAAGTGGAAGGGCAGCAAGGCTCGCAGTATTGGAGCAGGGTTCAAACTGTTTTACCATGGTATGGATAGAAAGAGAAATGGAGTAGGGGTGGTCCTGAAGGAGGAGTTGGCAAAGAATGTAGTAGATGTGAAGAGAGTGTCAGATAGGGTGATGTGTCTAAAGGTAGAAGTAGAAGGTCTGATGCTAAACATAGTAAGTGGTTATGCTCCACAGGTTGGATGTGATGGGGAGGAGAAAGATGAATTTTGGAAAGATTTGGATGAAGTGATAGAGAGTATTCCCAGGGAGGAAAGAGTGGTGATTGGAGCAGACCTGAATGGACATGTTGGTGAAGGAAACAGAGGGGATGAGGAAGTGATGGGTAGGTTTGGTGTCAAGGAAAGAAACCAGGAAGGACAGATGGTGGTGGATTTTGCCAAGAGAATGGAAATGGCTATAGTCAATACCTATTTCCAAAAGAGGGAGGAACATAGAGTGACCTATAAGAGTGGAGGAAGGAGTACACAAGTCGACTACATTCTGTGTAGAAGAGGAAACCTGAGAGAGATTGGAGACTGTAAAGTTGTAGCAGGGGAGAGCGTGGCCAAACAGCATCGGATGGTTGTGTGTAGAATGACTGTTGTTGCGAAGAAGAGAAAAAGAGTAAAACCAGAGAAGAAGACCAAATGGTGGAAGCTAAAGAAGGAAGAATGTTGTGAGAAATTCAGAGACGAGCTGTTAAAGGCTCTGGGTGGTAAGAAAGAGCTTCCAAGTGACTGGGCTACTACAGCAACAGTAATTAGAGAGACAGGTAGGAAGGTACTTGGTGTGTCATCTGGACAGAGAATGGATGATAAGGAAACCTGGTGGTGGAATAGTGAAGTGCAGGACGCCATTCAAAGAAAGAGATTAGCCAAGAAGAAATATGACAGTGAGAGGACTGAAGAGAGGAGACAGGAATATAAGGAGATGGGACATAGAGCAAAGAGGGAAGTAGCTAAGGCAAAGCAGAGGGCGTACAATGAGTTATATGGGAGACTGGACACTAAAGAGGGCGAGAAGGACTTGTACCGATTGGCAAGACAGAGGGATCAGGCTGGAAAGGATGTGCAGCAGGTTAGGCTTATTAAAGATGGGAATGGGAATGTTCTAACAAGTGAGGAGAGTGTGATGGGAAGATGGAAGGATTACTTTGAGGAGCTAATGAATGAAGAGAATGAAAGAGAAAGAAGAGTGGAGGTAATAGAAACTGTGGACCAGGAAGTGGGAAAGATTAGTGAGGGTGAAGTCCGGAAAGCTCTGAAAAGAATGAAGAAGGGGAAGGCAGTACACTGTAAACCCAAATTAGTAATCATTACTAAAGCAGAATGTGGAAAGCGATTGCGAGGGGATCTCCAGTTTTTACAAAATCAAAAACTAAACAAATCAAGCTCTGTTTACATAAAGTCTTGTGTCCAAGATAATCTTGTACTAAAACAACTCAAGTTTTTAAAACCATTGTTTACGAGTAATTATCTCAACCATTAATCATATATATCAGTAATCATTACCCATGATGATCAGTATTTGTTTCTCATGTTTATCAGTATTCATTTCTCATCTTTTTTAGTTAGAAATACTAAATGTAAATAATAATAATAATAATAAATTAGATTTTTTTAACATTACACAATAATTGTCTGTATACTACCTGTTGTTTCTTACACAAAAAATGACAATTTAATTTATTTTTCACAAATTTATTGCAAAAATATTGGAATAGTAACATTTTAAACATGTAAATCTGAGTACACATTTCACCATGTTCAAGAATTTAAACTTTAGTACAAAACTAAATCTGAGTAAAGTGCTAAGTCAATACAATTCTGCATTTAAGCCTTTACAAAAATGGATTTTCAAACGTTTTACCAAATTAACCATTTTACTTGATAGGTGAAATTAAGAATGTTAAAGCTTCAGTATGTAGCTTTTTTTATGAACATATTTCTTCACTCTGTCACTACCTCCTGACAGACTGATGTTAGCCAGGTAATCTCTGAAAAAAAATTAAAAAAAATATTGTCCCCTTGCTTCTCCAGGTGGTAAATAAGCATTTCTAAAAAGAAAAGGTGACCCGCCATTTTCCAGCCAATAAAAACAGAGTTTGTAACCAGCCAATAAAAACAGAGCTTGAATTTGAATCAGCCAATAAAAACAGAGCTTGAATTTGAAATTCAACAGACCACAAGGGGGCAGAGCCACATATGGCTCTGAGGGGGAGGGATCAGAATGCTTTGCCTGTTGAAAATATTTCTAACTGCTGCAGTTCTACAGAAACTGCATACTGAACCTTTAATATCTTGTGCAAAGGGGAACATGCATAACATCTTATGATCTGAGGTATCCTTGATCATTTACATCATTAATCTGGTCAAAAGACTAACATGGAACCCTTCAATGGCTTCGACATGTAAATTGTCTTTAAAAAAATTGTCCGTACAGTTATTTTATTTGGAAGCCTTAATGATAAAAAAAAAAATTTAAACATAAAAAAATAAAATAATAATAATAATAAAAAAAATATATAAAAAAATTCAACAAAAAAATTAACTAGCATGGTGGCACTAACAATTGTTTAAAACAAGTAATGATGAACAGGAAACACTCTGATGCATGCTCAATAATCCAGGTAGAAAAATCTAAAAAAGCTAAGTCTGGTCCTCTGGACATTCAAAAATATATAAAACAAAACAAAGCCAAAAAAAATGTAGAAACGTTTTGTCTTTCGTCCGAAAGACTTCCTCAGTCTGAGTTGCTGTATTCAGCTCGTTTCTACATTTTTTTTTGCTTTGTTTTGTTTTATATTTTTTTGAATGTCCAGAGGACCAGACTTAGCTTTTTTAGATGAACAGGAAAGTTTCTCTGTAACAGTTACATTACAACTCTTGTTCCAATTATGTTTGTATTTGAAAGATGGCTACAAACTAAACTTCAGCAGTAAAACAATAAACTTATAGCTGCTGAATAGGATTTTTTCCCCCATCTAACCAAAAGTAGAGCACCTGCAGCATTTTTACACAAGTTGAATTTTCTGTCTGAATTCTCAGCTTCAACTCAATACTTCCCAAATGAGGGTGGGGGGGGGGAATACAGTACCTGTTGAATGAACAGGAGTGTATTTCTGATTTTCTTTGGGTAGTTTACATGGAGTTCATATGTGAGCCCAAAAAGGAGTCTCACAGCTTCTGGCAGGGTCATGAGCTTTTCCACAAAAATGTCGCCCTCATTGACGATTTTCAGGCTCGCCGGGTGAAGATCTGATGTTGGGGGGAGACACCTTCAGGATTCAGCAACAAGGTCCCAACGTCCATTTGGCCAAAGAACTCATCACCATCCTAAAGATAAACAAAAAAATAATTGCCATAAATAAAACCATTAGGGAATAAAATTGCTGAACTACAACAGACCACCATGACAGAACAGGAATTGTATCAAATACAGTTTATGCTAACATAATGATAACTACTGTTTGGTCAAGCATTTTGAAAATTTCTAACAATGAACATTGTAAAATCAGTATTGGTCTAAGGACTATTTGAGAGATCTTCTTGGTCATTTTGTCACTATTTGACTGAAATGGGAAAACTTCTAAATTGGTTGTTTTTATATAATATTATTTAATATGGGACCATCACTGTCGTCACTGCACATAAACACAGGGTTAGTCAGGGTGTGATCATGAAGGACAGAATAAGATTCCAGCAGCAGGTCTTTTTCCACAATCCTTTAGAATTCCATACAAATTTTAAAAAATTAAAAGAAAAAGAAATTAGTGTGCTGTTCAACTGGACAATGACCATCAGAATAATATGTGTACCTGCTTATTAGTGAAGAGTGCAGGCCAGCGTTTCATCAGAAGGCTTGGTGGTGATGTATCCACGTCATCCCTCCAAATGTTAGGTCCACATTGTGTTTTGTCTTCAATTTGGCGCACAAATCCACTATGGCGGTTAGACAAAAAAAAAGAAAGAAAGAAATTAGTGTGCTGTACAACTGGACAATGACCATCAGAATAATATGTGTACCTGCTTATTAGTGAAGAGTGCAGGCCAGCGTTTCATCAGAAGGCTTGGTGGTGATGTATCCACGTCATCCCTCCAAATGTTAGGTCCACATTGTGTTTTGTCTTCAATTTGGCGCACAAATCCACTATGGCGGTTAGACAAAAAAAAAGAAAGAAAGAAATTAGTGTGCTGTACAACTGGACAATGACCATCAGAATAATATGTGTACCTGCTTATTAGTGAAGAGTGCAGGCCAGCGTTTCATCAGAAGGCTTGGTGGTGATGTATCCACGTCATCCCTCCAAATGTTAGGTCCACATTGTGTTTTGTCTTCAATTTGGCGCACAAATCCACTATGGCGGTTAGACAAAAAAAAGAAAGAAAGAAATTAGTGTGCTGTACAACTGGACAATGACCATCAGAATAATATGTGTACCTGCTTATTAGTGGAGTGCAGGCCAGCGTTTCATCAGAAGGCTTGGTGGTGGTGTTGTCTCCCCAACGTCATCCCTCCAAGAAGTACTTTTTGTAAACAAATCTTTATATATTGTAAAAAATAAACAATAAAAAACACACTCACTGCAAACTATTTACATTTTGGCCTCCTCTGCTTCCTCCTCTCCTACCTCCTCTCCTGCTCTTCTCTCACATCTCCACAGCTTTGTCTCCACAGCTAGAAGTATCATCACTGGAATCCTTCTGTTGATCCCTTCTAGGTAGACACTCCGTGTCTGAACGAGTTTGCCTGAAGTGAAAAAGAAAAATATTGATTATGTTGAAGACAGACAGACATACACAAAAGAAAGAAATACATGTCAGGGCGCTCGTAAGTCAGGGACTACCTGTACAGCAATAAACGGGACGGGACAGACAAATGACGAAAACTCTTACTTCTTTATTCTATAACAGCAGTATAAAATAGCAGTATAAAATAGTTTTCACTTACTGCTCAAGTAATGCATCATCTTCCCCCATCGATAAAAGCAGCTTAGAATCATCTCGAAGACGCCTCAGTCACTCAAGGAGTTCTTGGACATGCCCTGGTACTAACACAGAATATAAGCAAAATTCACTACATCACCAGGAATGATTGTAAGAACCAACAGCCCTTGATTTGAATGTTCCCTGTCGAAGTTTTAAAAAAATTAAAGCATGTGGTAAATTATTCTGTATGCAACAGGAAGCTAGCAGAGCTAACTGCTAACAGCATTAGCTCTCTGTGAGGGGCAATTAGTTCTTGTTTGCTACAGGCATTAACTACCGGTACTAATTCAATCAGTCCCGAAATAACAACAAAGGATGATCAACTACAAAGTAGCTCTAATTTAGGGCAAACATGATGCAGTTGACACTCCGGTGAAACATTATAGCTATCGTTAACATGAGCAAACAAAAACGTTTTTACCAGCAAGTACAATAAAAACGGAATCAAATTTGAGCACTTAACATGTGTCAATAAACTGTTACATCAACCAGACTGACCTGATTTCAGCACTTCGTCACTGTAATGAGATTTTGCAGCAAACAGTCAGGAGAAACATGGCCTCACGGTTCTTCATTTTTTTCCTTCTTCTTTGTTCACCACACCAGGCAGGTGACGTGTTCACTGACAAGCCCCGCCCCAAACCAGTAAAAACGTGTAAATGAGAGGTGTCGCCACTCAGAGCCATTAGTAAAGAAGCAACTCATTTTGAGCTAGTATGCAATTCACAAATTGTTTAGTAATGGTCCCGCCTTTTGCAAAATAACAAAAAGAATAGTAATAATAGCTTGACTTATTATGTAAATGAATATTTGGGGTTACAGTGTAGGACCTGATGACATACCAGTGGAGGTTTGGAAATGTCTTGGAGAGATGGCAGTGAGGTTTTTGACTCAAATATTTAATGGAATATTTGAGGGTGAGAAAATGCCTGAAGAATGGAGAAGAAGTGTGCTGGTTCCCATTTTTAAGAACAAGGGTGATGTACAGAGTTGTAGCAACTACAGGGGAATTAAGTTGATGAGCCACACAATGAAGATCTGGGAGAGAGTTGTGGAAGCAAGACTTAGACAAGATGTGACTATCTGTGAGCAGCAGTATGGTTTCATGCCAAGAAAGAGCACCACAGATGCCATCTTTGCTTTGAGGATGTTGATAGAGAAGTACAGAGAGGGTCAGAAAGAACTCCATTGTGTGTTTGTGGATTTAGAAAAAGCATATGACAGGGTACCAAGAGAAGAGGTGTGGTATTGCATGAGGAAATCTGGAGTGGCAGAAAAGTATGTTAGACTGGTACAGGACATGTATGAGGACAGCAGGACAGTGGTGAGATGTGCTGTGGGAGTGACAGATAGCTTCAAGGTGGCGGTGGGATTGCATCAAGGATCGGCTCTGAGCCCCTTCTTGTTTGCTCTGGTGATGGACCGACTAACAGATGAGGTCAGGCAGGAATCCCCATGGACTATGATGTTTGCAGATGACATTGTGATCTGTGGTGAGAACAGGGAACAAGTGGAAGAGAACTTGGAGAGGTGGAGGTATGCTCTTGAAAGAAGAGGAATGAAAGTCAGTCGTAGTAAGACAGAGTACATGTGTGTGAATGAGAGGGAGGCCAGTGGAACAGTGAGGCTACAAGGAGCAGAGGTCACAAAGGTGCAGGACTTCAAGTACTTGGGGTCCACTGTCCAGGAAAATGGGGAATGTGGTAAAGAGGTGAAAAAGAGAGTCCAGGCAGGATGGAGTGGATGGAGAAAAGTTTCAGGAGTGATTTGTGACAAAAAGGTGTCAGCAAAGGTCAAAGGAAAAGTTTACAAGACAGTGGTGAGACCAGCTATGTTGTATGGTCTGGAGACAGTGGCATTGACAAAAAGACAGGAGAAAGAACTGGAAGTGGCAGAAATGAAGATGCTGAGGTTCTCCTTAGGAGTGACAAGGATGGATAAGATCAGGAATGAGATCATCAGAGGTACAGCACATGTTGAACAACTGGGAGATAAAGTTAGGGAGGCCAGACTGAGATGGTTTGGACATGTCCAGAGGAGGGACAGTGGGTATATTGGTAGAAGGATGTTAGAAATGCAGCTGCCAGGAAAAAGACAAAGAGGGAGACCAAAGAGGAGATATATGGATGCAGTTAGAGAGGACATGAAGGTAGTTGGAGTGAGGACAGAGGATGCAGAGGACAGAGTGAGGTGGAGGAGGATGACTCGCTGTGGCGACCCCTGAAAAGGGAAAAGCTGAAAGAAGAAGAAGAAAGAAGATAATGAGCCATGTTATTGAGCCGTTTACATTTACAGTGTATATGTAATTTATCATTTTCAACAGGAATATTCCCCGATAACATGAAAGTAGCTAAGGTTGTTCCTCTTTTTAAAAATGGTGATAAATATGTGTTCAACAATTATAGACCAATATCCTTGTTACCACAGTTCTCAAAAATTATTGAGAAACTATTTGTGAACAGACTAGATCAATTTATAGATAAACAAAATATTCTAAGCAACAGTCAGTATGGATTTAGAGCAATCCCTAACCACAGACTGTACCCAGGGGAGGCCACGCCCAGTCTGTATGGTTTACCCAAAATTCACTAAGGGGTACCTTTAAAGGGGACCACAGATGCAAAATTCACTTTTTAATGTTTTTTTTACTCAACTTTGGGTATTTACTTCATAAAAAAACAGTCCTTGTGCCAAAAAAAATGCACCCAGTGGTTTATTTACTCTAA
>JBBPBX010084259.1:0-15342 GCA_038048925.1 Garcialebias charrua
TTCCTCATCAGTAAAATTGAGGTTCAGATCTGTTTCCCAGCATTTCTTGAGATACATGATATTACAGTCCAAGGTTGTCAACAACATTTTATAATAAGCAGATACTTCATGCCCTTGACCAAACACCTTTTTAATCTCGTCCAGTGTAGTACATGTTGCAGGAGTATAAGTGGGTGAACCAAAAGTTTTCACCAATAAATGTCGTAATTGTAAATATTTCCAAAAGTCTTCTCTGGATACTTTAAATTCCACCACCAGTGTTTCAAAGGATTTTAATGAACCATTCCTATATAAGTCGCCTATTTCAGAAATCCCTTTCTGATACCAAGATTTCCAGAAGAAGGGATTTTTACCTATGCAAAGTTTAGGATTATACCAGACGCTTGCAGATTTATGAAGATGTGGGTCGAATTTAAAAATTTTAGACATCTTTTCCCACAGCCATTTCATATGAGACAAAACCGGATGCAACTGATTCTGAGGAGCAAGGTTAGTTGATAAACAGCTAGGCAGTGTCAGTGGTTGACACACTACTGTCTCGAGAGTGAACCAGGGTGGAGCTCTTTCAGGGGGCAAAAACCAATGAGCCAAGTGTCTAAGAGAAAAAGCATAGTAATAGTTTAGTAAGTTAGGCATTCCTAGGCCTCCCCTGTCTGCAGGTGTTTGTAACTTTCGTAAGTTCAATCTTGGCTTTTTTTTATTCCAAAGAAATAAGTTACAGAGCTTGTCAAACTGTTTAAAATATATCATAGGGACATGTACCGGGAGAGCCTGTAATAAGTAGTTAAACTTGGGAGTGCAAATCATTTTAATAACATTTACTTTTCCCCACATGGAAAGATATAATTGACTCCAGCGCTCTATGTCAACTCTCATTCTGTCTAGCAAAGGTTCAAGATTAATCTTAATAATATTGTTAAGTTGGGGTGGAAAAATTATTCCAAGGTATTTTAAACCTTTTTTGGGCCATGAAAACATGTCTGATGGAAATGCATTCTTAGGGCAGAACGCAGTAAGTGGGAGGGCCTCCGATTTTGTCCAATTGACCTTATAGCCTGAAATGTCAGAAAATACATTAATTAAAGAGAGCAAAGTTGGGATAGAATTCGCCGGATCTGACACATAGAGAAGAATATCATCGGCATACAACATAAGCTTATGACAATTATGTCCTATAGAAATGCCCGGAAGGTTAACTTCTTTTCGAATAGCAACTGCCAATGGTTCCAGGGCTAACGCAAATAGTAAGGGGGACAGGGGGTCACCCTGTCTGGTACCTCTTTTCAGTTTAAATGATGGGCCAATTATTCCGTTTGTAAGAACGGATGCCACTGGCTGAGCATATATAAGTCGAATCCAGTTTATGAAATTATTACTAAAGCCAAACCATTCCAAAGTTGAAAATAGATATTGCCATTCAACTCTGTCGAATGCCTTCTCTGCATCTAATGATAGAGCAGCCATAGGCATCCGGCTATCCCGTACTGCCCACATAATGTCAATAAGCCTTCTAATGTTATCAGCCGAGGAGCGAGAGCGTATGAAACCAACCTGATCAGGATGCACTAATGTGGTAAGAACTCGGTCTAATCGATTAGCTAAAATTTTTGATAATATTTTACTATCATATGATGTTAAACTTATAGGTCGATAATTCTTGCATTCTGAGGGTTCCTTATCTTTTTTCAGAATGAGAGTGATAAGAGCCTCTGAAAGTGTAGGTGGTAACGTTTTCTTGTTAAATGACTCATTATATGCATTTAAAAGTAGGGGGGCTAATTCTTGTGGAAATGCTTTATAGAATTCTGACGTGAAACCATCTAGCCCGGGGGCCTTATTTGAAGGTAGGTGTTTTATTACCCCCACTATTTCTTCAGTAGTAATGGGACGGTCAAGACCTACAAGTTGATCCTTTTTTATTCTGGGAAGATTTAAGTCAGACAGAAATTTATTGATACTTTCTGATGAGGCTGATGATTCAGAGCTATAAAGATTCTTATAGTAATCACTAAATACGACATTTATTTCATGGGGGTCTGAGACCAGCTGACCATTTCCATCCCTAACAGCTGAGATGGAGCTCATGGCTTCTCTCTGCTTAATATACCTAGCTAATAGCCTACCCGCCTTATCTCCTTCTTCAAAATATTTTTGCCTGGCGCGAAATAAACTAAATTCAGCTTTTTCTGACATAATTATATTATATTCATACTTCAATTTTGTAAGTTTGTTTAAATTTACTAAGGAGGGGTTCCTTTTGAAATCAGACTCTATAATCTCAATTTGTCTTTCTAAATCAACTAATTTTCTTTTCTTTTCTTTTTAATGAAGCTTGCTGAATGATATAACCCCTTAAGTAAGCCTTCAGTGCCTCCCACGCCACTCCGGCAGATGGAGCTGATGGAATATTAGTGTCGATGTAAAATTTAATTTGTGATTTGAGGGAATCTTTAAAAGCTTCATCCAGTAGGAGACTAGAATTTAACCTCCATCTAGGACTTCTCACAATAGTACTGACCGCAGTCATGTAGAGATAGATAGGACTATGATCTGAAAGTACTATGTTCCCGATGTTAGTAGAGGTAACCGCTGTCATTAATGATTGGGTAACTAGAAAAAAATCAATTCTTGAAAAAGATTGATGAGGAGAAGAGTAAAAAGTATAATTCCTTCCAGAAGGATTTTGTAACCGCCAAACATCAACAAGACCACTGGCTTCGCATAAACCTTTAAGTGCAGTATGTGTTTTTGGGGTGCGCGATATCACAGCGCTTCTGTCTAGCGTCATGTCCATCACCTCATTAAAGTCTCCCGCTGCAATAACAGGATAATTCCCTAAATCCATTATTTTCTTCTCCAGTTGTCCAAAAAAAGAAGGGTCATCAACATTAGGTGCATAAACATTTGCCAAAATAAATTTTTTCCCTTGGATTTCGCACATCAAAAACATCCTTCCTTCTGTATCTTTGCTCTGCTTCAAGCACTTGAACTGCAGACGTTTATCAATGAGTGTAGCAACCCCTCTGCTTTTACTGTTGCCACAGCTAGCACCCACAAAGCCAACCCAGCCTGCACCCAGTCTATTAGATTCCAGCAGGGAGAGATGTGTCTCCTGAATAAATACAATATGGCATTTCTTAGCTTTGATAAAGCACAATATTTTCCTTTTCTTTACAACATTGTTTAACCCTTTGACATTCCAGCTCATAAGACTTAAATTATTACTACTGAATGAAATCTTCTCGATGTATGTAAAGCAAGATATACTGTAAACATACTCTCAATATTAACATCCTAGGGCAGAGCAAAAAATAAAAATAAAAACACACTGTAAAGGATTAGAGGAAGGTCAATCTTAATACTGACCTCTTTACCTTAATTAATTTACTTATTCAGATTGAATAGTAAACTCACGGATTCTTTTCTTTTTCAGTTTACCCAATATTTCTGTGATCTTTATGATGGATAAATAACCATAGCCATTGAGTGACAGAAAACGTTGACTTTAGTTTGGTATGCCAGGAGACACTACCATTTATTTAAAATAAATCAACTAAAATCAACATCATTACACTTGATTGACATGATTCGCACTTTCTTGCAATTTAACACGCATCAGCACACTTAAATGTAACACAACAGACATAAATACAGATGTTAATATACTTAGTCTGTGGCTCTTAGCTTAAATATAGTTTCCAGATTGAAATAAGGAGAGATTTAAGAGGAATAGGGAGAAAAAGAATTTTAGAGAGTCATCTATTTTGAGTTTTAACCAGAACTGACACTCCTCCGTACGAGAACCAGCTCGACCTCACAGCACAATCCAAAACATCAGCACTCTGTACCTTTGGACGTTCGTCTCAGTGGATAGAGTTGTAGAAGCAGTCTTGGACTCACAGGTCATCTGTCCGTGAAGTCCCGTTGTACCTCGGCGTGTTTATGGATGTGCGTGTCGTGACGCCTGCCTTCTTCGTCAAAGACCGTGGCATGTACTGGCCAGTTTTCAAAATAAAGCGTTCCTCCAGAGAGTTCGTTAAGAACTTGGAGTTCTTGAAGATGACTTATAACTTTGCATGTTATAAGTCTTTAACTGAATGACGTGTACTTAGCGTGTGACAGGCATTCATTCAGCTCTTTGGGAAACCTCATGTCTTGAAGTTTACCCAGCAGACTCTGACCCTTTCAGCTTAGCTTAGAACTTTAAGAAAGAACTCTGAGATGAGAGAGACTTGTCTCTTTTTCATTGGTTCAAAAGAAACAGTCGAGGAGTTCACTTGCTGTAATCATGAGTACAAGGCCACAACTAGCAGCAGAGAGAAATTGTTTAGGAAAAGACAGACGCATAGACTCCAAGAGGAGAAATACTTGGATTAGCATCTTAAACCTTCTGGAACAGATCTTCAAATCACAATAACACATAAAATTCACTCTGACACCATTATATGGTCAAGTAACACAGTAATACTCCATATTAAAAGAATAACAGCATATAACATATATCATGAAAATGACAAAAGTTATTCTTTTGATTACATTAGAATAAAATCAAAGATAGAAATAGTCTCTTTTGGTGACTATGTTCTCAGATTACAACTAATGGAATAATTTGTAGTAAATGTCTTGCTTTACTGAGAGGTCAGTAAAGGTCATCTCTGGAACAGTTCAAAATACAAAGGTGTATCAGAGCGGGCACGGTCATGCCCACTACTAGCCTGGTTAAAACCAGACCCTGTCCTTCACTTCGCTTCAGACAAGGGTCTGGACTTTTTCCATTTTAAAACGATTCTTAATGGAGGCGTTGGCCTCTGCTGAGGAACAAAACCATTGGATATTTTGAACAGGGAAAGCATTCTGCTCCCTCCCCTCAGAGCCACCCCCGTGCTCTGGTGAACTTGACAACTGCTCCGCCTCCTGCAGCTTTTCTCTCGCTGCTGGCTGCCGCGCTGGAAATCCTGTGTTTATATGTTATAAAACGTTTAAATAAAATAAAACCATGGATCGCTGGTCCAGCTCACCAGAAGACCAGAAAATCTGATGGGACTCGGGCAGCAACGTAAAACCCGAGTTTAATTCTCGTGACAACCTCAGCCATTTCCTTGTTCATTTCAGCGGAGGGAGAGAAGGAGGAGGGAGCGAGCGATCACTTGACTTTTGGCCAAAAAAACAAAAGAAAACTCCAGATAAGGGATTAAGAAGGGGAAATTAATACATTTATATCACATATAAAACAGTTCTGCATCGCTTTGAATGAGAACATGCCGCTGCTCGCTGGCTGCGCGCTGGCAGAGCCCTTTATAGGGCTCTGCGCGCTGGGACAGGTGGGGGCATGGGTTAGGCAGAGCCGTATATAGTGAGAGTTGCGACACTCCCATTGACTCCCATAGAAAGAATGGAATGCGGAAGTCACGTGGGGTCACGGAGCTGCTAATAGTGACAAACAGCCCTTTTTCTACCATTGAACGCAGTATATTCCCCGTGTTTTCTCCGGTAAGTTGATGAAAATACAGCATTTTTTTGCCACTTTGAGGCGTTAGCTGACTGTTCTGACCACAATTTATCAACGTTAACACTTCATGTCGCCAGTTTTTTGTTAATTTAACATGTTAAATTGCTAGTTGTGTGTTAACTGTAGCTAGCTCTTCCATCATGATGGTTTAACTGGGTCTGTTTCTGTCTAATTCATCGTTTTAAAATATCCATTACAGCTTAAATTTTCAAAAGTTTATATTTTTATTTTTTATGATAATTCCAGAAAATACTTAGCCTTTTTTCTGAGATTGATGTGGTTTAATTTAGTTCAAATTATAGATCCTTTGTCAAAGACTGCAGCATAAATTGTGACATAAAGCAAAATGTGATTGTAGAGATGAGTAAATTGCTTTATGTTTTCCAGGTGAACCACAGAATGACTTCAGTGAACTGCATTCAAACAAAGTATCATAAAGGTAAAAGTTCTCGTTTTATGTCTTCCCAAAACAATAATTTCTGAATCAAAAAGTTTGAATAAAATTATTTTAACACCATAACCGTCACAAATTGGTATTTACTGCAGGACTGTTAATTTGAATTTGTATTATAGTATTAGTTTAGCGTATGGTAATCATGGGCCAAGTTGAGATTAGGCTCTCTTTCAAGACAGAACAAGAAATAAGAATTATTTCTGTTATTTTTCTTTGCACATCATGACATGAAGGAAGAATGCTTTCTAATAGACTTGCTTCTCTCCATAGAGTATCAAAGGTGTTGGGGAGCTCCAGGAAGGATTGACTGGTCCTTGTTCTGAAAAGCCTTTCAACTTTCTGGACCAGACTGAAGCTACATGTGATGGCCGACACAGGACTCCTGGTTTGAATTCCTTCAGTGTCAGTGGCACCATGCTCTCCTTCCAGAGTCTCATTTTGCTTAATTGAACTTGAGCATCCGTCACAGATGTTTGAATGTTTGATGACTTTATTTATTATGTATCCTGTAAGATGGTACAGAATACAGGTTTCACTGTTGATGAAATCAGAAGGACCTGTGTTTCCAATCTGCTGCTCCACACTTATGACAGGACTGTGAAATGTCTCCTTAATGTCCAGGAACTCTGCCAGAAGACTGCCATCGTCCTCCTGATAGCTTCCAGATTTGACCGTTGTAAGGAACTGCCCAGCTGTGATGGATTTCAGTGCCTGATGAAACTCCACTGGTGTTGGGACAGGACAGCATGTCTTTTTGTAGACATAAAATTGTAGATGTTGCCATCACAATTCCTGTTTGAACTGGTTTCCAGCTTCCCGTTTGACCTATTTTGAGTCCACAGAAGAGTGCTACCATGCCTTGAAGGAATGTAATGGCTTTGTTGTACTCTTCCATCTTGTGCCTGAGTCCCAACACGAGGTGGTGAGAGGACATCAGATCAAACCAGTGGTTAGCATGAAGATTATTGTTCAATAAAAATATGTGTATTATTTAACACCTTTCGTACCAAAGTTTACTTTATTTATTCAACTATTCATTCAACCTTTTATTTAGGCAGGTTAATCCCAATGACAAGAGAGAGAGCTGGTTACAACCAAAGGATGATGACAACAGTGACGACAATAGACGGTTATAAAAGAGGCAAACAGATTTTTATTTTAATCAAATTAAATAAGATTGCAAAAACAGCTAGATTATAAGGTGAATGTAGAAAACTAAAACCAGGAACTTTAGCACAATATGTGAGATCACTGGCCAGGGAAAGTTCTGCTGTTCTTCTCATTTGGTTCTGGGCGATGAACACAAATTGTTGGAACCTCCTTCAGTCTCACACGGCCTGACTGTGTCTTTGTGAAGTGCCCTCTCACAAAATGTGCCTGTAGAGTGATACTAGTTTATTTCCTTGCACATTTCTTTGACAGTTAAACATTTTGAGCCCTGATTGAAAATGTTTTGTGTGCAGATTATATTTACATTACTCAGTTTGTGTTGTTGGGATGATGATGTAATTAATAAACAGTATAAATAGTAGTAAAGTACTTTATTAAAGCTTGTTTTACATTTTACATATTTTATAATAAATTGTTTGGTAATTTATTTTTGCACAATTAACACTTATTTTGTCACCTGTTATGATTTTAACTAGAAACTGTTTCATTTAAATTAACATTTTAATCAGTGAATTACAATTTTACAATAACGGTCAGGTCTACAAGCACAATCAACTCTGTCATCCAGGTACAGTACTCAGTTGCTAATTTAAAAAATATTGAACAACTATCTAATGTGCAGAAATGAAGACTTCATCCCAGATGATCTGGTAAACTGGAGCAGATACTGCTGGCATGAAGGACAAGGTGGAGAATTATGCAGAGAACATCAGAAATAGCTTCATATAGGTGTTACTCTGTTTTTAATTTTTTTTAATGTTTTATGTGTAACATTATAAAACACTGTTGACATGGCTATACTGGTCATTGTATTGTATAGACATGTATTTTCTAACAAATGTGTTTACAGTATCGTTTCACTGTAATGATAAAAGCATCTGCCACGTGACGTCTAAAAATGCTTTAATAAAACGCACAGTCAGTGAAATAATCAGTAATCAGTTAAGTAATCAGTTTGTTACTGCTCAATAATTACTGAAAGACGCTGGACAAAGTAAGAAAAGTCTATTTTTGTGTTCTGTTGAGCCAGTAGCTGCTCAAACTGACTGGCAGCGATGAGCTGCTTGGAACTACTGGGAGCTGCGTGAACCACGTGACCACCTAGCGGCGAGTACAAAGAGTGTCACAACTCTCACTATATACGGCTCTGGGGTTAGGGGGCCAAAAACTCCGCCCCTTCTGTTCTCTGATTGGTCCGAACAAAATTCTACCGGAGAAATCGTTGTGAATGGGAGAAGTCCCAGACTGTGCAGTGAAGGGAAATGAGAATTGAGCGGAGCTGTGCAGGAAGGCGAGGGCCAGGCTAGCCCACTACACACCAATCCCAAAAACCACACATAACCCCCCCCACCCAACAACTCCCAAGTCAATAAGAACCTTCAGAATATTTCTAACTAAATTATACTTGGGTAACTAACCCTTACTTTGGTCCGCAATCATGCACTTAACCTATGCCACCCAGAGCTCACCACTTTCCCCACCCCTCCTTAAACAACATGGATGGAGAATATGCAATTAAGCAGAATATTATGCAAAACAACTTTGAACTCACATCCATAAAATAAAAATAAAAAGGAGCTTAACATTCAAGAACACCAGATAATCATAAATGGAGCTCGACCTTGCTGCAGCTAATCCTTAACACATTTAATTGAGTAAGGATCAACCACCAACGTAGGTCAAAAATTAAATGCAAATAAATTAATAATACTCAGTATCTATCAGAGCTCAAACTTCAAAAACAAAAAAGCAGAAAATGTATACTTCACCCATAATGTCTTCAGTCAGATTCGCATGAGTCCAAAGTTAATCCAAACTTTCCATCGGAAAGATGAGTTCCCAATATTAAGCGACCATATATTCCAAAATGTAAATCTTGCCATCATGTCCCCCTAGGTGTGTGTTCACAGTCTGGATTACATGTCCATTGAACTAATATATGCCAGGGCTGCCTTATGGTCCTCGAAGCGCACACGCCCTATCACAATAAGCATAGCTGGATAGTTAAGAGAAAAGCGAACACGTTTCTCATGTAATAGTTTTTTGCAGTCATCAAATTTTCTGCGTTTGTCGTTGAGAAGCTTTGAGTAATCAGGAAACACCATAACCCGATTCTCTCCCAAAGTTATATTCCCCACTTCACGAGCTGCTTTACCCCGGCTTTACACTGCACGCGGCTCCGCCCCGCTCCGGTCCGCAGGTCGCAGCTGAGCGAGTCCAAAGCCCACTGCCTCCGCTCCACTCAGGTCCGCCTGGATGCGCCGCTCCGAGACACGTGCGAGATCGCGCGATAAATCAAGTGAAGTCAGAACAAAACAATTCATTCGGTGGAAGAAGGAGAACAACTGTAGAGAGACTGCTGCCTTGATCTTCTCTCGTAAATAAGCTACATGGTTTGAGCAACAGGAAGTGATGTTTACATTTCAGAATAAAATACGTTTTTATTTATTTATTTCTTGTATTGCGTTTGTAGGCGTAGTCATAGTCATAAATATAATAGTTTAGTCATAGAATAGTCATAAATGATAGTTTGACAGCATTTTTGTACAAATAAATCCGTATAGAGCTAGGATTAGTCCGCCCGTGGTGATTTTATTTTGTAAATACGGAAGTTGTGCTCGTTCCTTTTCCTGTTGGTGCGACGTAATCTTCAAAAGTTGACTCCGGCACAGCTCCGTCATCCGGCAGAAATAGAAAATTTTCTAATTTTGACGGACTGCCGTCCGCTCTCCGCAGCTCGCCGCCGCCGTGCGGAGCCAGTGTAAATTCTGTCATTGATTATAATGGGTGCGTATTTGCTGCGGAGGTCGGACCGGAGCGGGGCGGAGCCGTAACGCATGTGGTGTAATTCCGGGGTTAGTGATGCGTTCACGGTCTTGAAATTTCCCAAATCGAGCAATAATAGGTCTCGGACGGGAGGGCCGATTGCCCTTACCTTCAAGCGATGGACCCAGTCTGTGCGCCCTCTCTATATCCAATCCTCCGGGAAAATCCAGGTTGAGAAGTGATGGTAGAGTTGCTTTTAGAAATGCCACGATGTCACTTCCTTCACAGGATTCAGCAAAACCCAGAAAACGCAAATTATTCCTACGTTCTCTGTTTTCCATGTCATCAATCTTCTCCCTCAGTATCTCCACTTCGGCGCTGGCAGCTAGGGGATTAGCCTCTTGCTTCTGGTGTGCATCATCCAGAAAACACAGCCGGTCCTCAACTTCAGAAATCCGGCTAGCGATGTCCACCATTTTCTTCTCAGTTGCGTTCGTTGTTCTTCGTATTTCTTCAAGCTTCTTGTCATGGCTTTCAGACTTTTCTAGGATAATAGCCGAGAGTTTAGCCAGCTCCACAGCTACCTCACTGGGTACTCCCGACGCTTCCCCACTCGTTGTTTCAGGGGTAAAGGCCCGGTTAGCTTCCTCATGAGCTAGGCTCGCCTGGTTAGCATTAGCCGCCTTGCTACCTTTACCACGTCCTCCAGCCACGCTCGGTTTCACTGTACTTCTGGTCGCTTTAGACATGTTGCCAACAGAGCAGAGGTATTGTCTGGTATAAGATGTTGAATATTCGGCTCCTTGTGTAATTTATAAGCAGAAAAGGGGTATCAGGGAAGGCTCGCAGCTCTCCTAGGCAGCCACCTTGTCAAGCGCGTCACGTGACTCTTGGATGTCATCATCAATGTTGGAGGAAACACTAGAAAGGCCCACACCGTCCCCCGCTAAATGAGGGCCATCTAGTTTTCCTGAGGCAAATCAGTCTGTCCCTGACCAATCGGGTGCATTTGAGGTTTCTGAGTTTTTTTAGAACAGTGAACACTGATGTGCTCTGGAGAGAAACATCGAAAACATAATCTGTGCATTCTACAATGTGACCTAGTGTCATGTTGCCGGTTGCCACAAACCTGACTTTCCTGTGATTGTCTGGGGATCTGCTTATTGGACCTGTTGCTTATAGCCTGAGTGTTGCTGTTCAGAGCTGTCTCCAAAAGACTTAAAACCCTGTCCATCATGGTGTCTTCAATGGCTGTTTTGTAGCTCTCTGGTTCCGGAACATTCCTAGAAATGGGTAACACAGTTTGTTCATTGGCAGCCACGCCCACGTATGAAAGCTCGGTAACCCCCACTTTCTGTTTCTCACGGCTCCGAACAACTGCATGGTCTCTTAAATACTCATCTAAATGGTCTTGAACTTCACTAGCTGTCCAATCGCGAGAAGGCTTTGTTTTAAAAACCAGTGCCAGCTCTCTGTCCGGACAATGGCGAATAAACATGAGCACCAAATGTGAACTCAGGTCAGTCATTGAGTCCCCCTTACTAGACAAGCATCGTTCAGCAACCTCTGCAGCTTTGTTAAGCCTGTATCCAGTAATCAAGAGGTCCCTCGTTTGTGTATGGTGTGCTAGCATAAAAGTCAGCTAGAGGCAGATCTGAATGAACGGTGTCTCCAAAATGTTGTCTGAGAATATTAAATATTACAGAGACATCTGAAACTTTTGCATTACTACGCATCCAGACTCTAGTGACATCTCTTGCCCTCCCCATCAATCTGTTCATAACCACTTTGACCTGTTCAGCCTTAGTGGACTGTTTCTCTCTAAGGTAGGCCTGCATGAGGTCTTCCCACTCGAAAACAGAACATTTATCAGTTTTGTCACCCCTAAAATAGGGTGGAACATCAACATCAGAGCGTAATACAAGATTAAGTTTTGATGCATCAATAACAATAGTACAACCCTGACATGACAGTGAAGTGTTCTTGTTGTGATCCGGGGATGAGACAGGTGAAGGCTCTGACGCAGCGTTCTGCAACAACGACATATTGATGGACTCTCCTATTTCTGACCCAATGGTCCTGATTAAATCTGTTAATTGAATGGAGGCAGCTTCTCCATCAGGTGAAAACGCAGGACAGGATGAGGGAATCACTGGGCTCAGTCCCAGGAGTGAAACTTAAAGTCTGACTAGTCAAGTCATCAAACCCCTTTTTTCTCCCAGACTCAGAAATGTCTGAGCCCAAAACACCTGGGTTTCCTGGGGTAGCAAACTGCAAAACCCCTCTCCCCCTACCAATGGATAATACCCCATGACTAGGAGTTGACATTTCATTCAGTTTGCGACCCTCCATGGGGAGACCTCACTGTTACCCTTTATGGGAATGAAACAGGAACCTGTCCAGAATATTAAAAAAATAGAAATGAGAGGTTCCCAACCACAGTGTCCGAGGAACTCCGCACGGGCAGCGACTCCAAGGCGCAGATGGAACCAACGGACGTCGTCCAGCAACACCGGTGGTCTGCTTCAGCTGACCAGTCGAAGGGTCACGGCACCAGTTTTGTAGCGTAGTTGATTCTGCGTTGTGTCTTGTGTGGAATGACAGCCAGACGACATCTGCTTTGAAGGCTCTTTTATTGCTCCTGCATTTAAATAGCACAAAATAGTCACCAAAAACAGGCCTTTTCTCATCGGTGTTCCATAGCGCCTGCTTCCATGAGAGTCTGTGCAGAAAGGGCTGTGTGCGTGTGGAATAACACGTAATAAAATAAAAGTAATTACAATAAATAATCACCAAACCCAAAGATGGACACAATAATCCCAAACAGTACAATAACAAAGAAAATAGTAATAATAAAACAAAACTAAATAGTCCCAGATCAAAATTAATAAAACATCACATACCTGCATTTAAATAGCAGAAAATAGTCACCAAAAACAGGCCTTTTCTCATCGGTGTTCCATAGCGCCTGTTCAGTCATAAATAGTACTATTTTCAGCACATGGACTAGCAGTGCTTCATGTGACATTTATTAGCTAACTATTTACATGGTTCCAATACTATTAAACAGCATTTAAGTGTCCCAAAACACATTATTTTACAAGAACAATAGTACAATTATCACTTATTAGGCTTAAAATACACATATTGAACACAGAAAACAGAATTTCAGTACCTGCTTCCATGAGAGTCTGTGCAGAAAGGGGCGCGAAGGAGATCGTGCAGAACTTTTCATGAGTTATAATGGTATGATCCATTAATATTTCTCTTTCTTAACCCCAACTGACACTCAAAACAACAATCAAAGAACTCAAAATGTTCAACAGTAACAATAATAATTCACAGTTTCGTTCAGAACATTCAATTTAAATAAAAATAATAGTTTTGAAACAGGAAGTTACCCGCTGTTTTGGAAATGGATCTGTCGTCTTTCCAAAATAAAAGCTGCCGATATAATTTCTTACTGGAATAGCTTTTCACTTGACAATCTAGTGCAGGGGTGTCAAACTCATTTTCACCGAGGGCCACATCGGCAAAATGGCTGTCCTTGAAGGGCCAGATATAAAATGTAATCTAATGTAATGTAAAAGAAATGTAACTACCATACTCCTTAATGTTGAATAACTCATTTATTATAACTTATTCAACTGACAATTACAGTTGCATAGAAAACATCTGTTTGCTTGTTGCTCTAACATAAATCCTTTTAAATTTTGTCAGCTTATGAAAACCCACATAACTCCATTAATGAAGGATCAAACTGTCCAAGTTAATACCCTGATGCATGCTCAATAATCCAGGTAGAAAAATCTAAAAAAGCTAAGTCTGGTCCTCTGGACCTGATGGTCCAGAGGTGGTCCTCCTTGATCATGTGAGCAGCTGGTTTCGGCTGTCATCAGCCAACTGGTTGATCCACTGTGAGAGGGTGCTATTTATAAGACTGAGCTGAATACAGCATCTCAGACTGAGGAAGTCTTTCGGACGAAAGACGAAATGTTTCTACAGTTTTTTTGCTTTGTTTTGTTTTTTGAATGTCCAGAGGACCAGACTTAGCTTTTTTAGATGTCCAAGTTAATAAAGAAAAATAACATAAAACTGAGCTGCAAAGAACATGTATGACACATGTAGCATTTTACAAAAAAAGGCTACACACAGCCTTGCATCCAACTGATGGTTTGATGACAACAATTTGTGTGCATACACACCCTGCAAACATTAAATAATTACAACAGCAGCTACACATAAATAATATGTAATCAACTAAAAATACCAAAATAAAGGTTGATTCAGTTCACAACTACTGTATGTTACTCTTTTTGGTTACCGGTAGTCTTTGATGAGGAGATGCTGCCTGGAACACACAAGTGGATTCTCTCTCTACGATTGATCATGTTCTGAAAATGATAAACACAAAACAAAATGCAAGCACAATCATTAAATTGCACACAGTTTAAATGTTCTTCTTCTTTGTTGAATTACATTTTATTATATTTTAATTGTTTAAAAAAAAATGCTAACCTGACAAACAGGAAAGTGGACAAGATTGTCCTGTTTCACTTGTCACATCCATAAGTCCAATTTATTCTGGAAAGCCGTGATCGTGTCGGACATCTGCGTGATGACTTGTTTGGGTCTTTGCTCACAGACCTTCAGCATAAACTGCTTCAAAAACGCTCCATCTGAAAACGACTTGGAAGCGATTTCTTCAGCCACAATGAAGCTAGCTTTCACTGCAGCCTCGTTTTTGGCTGTGGGTTTCATGAACAAACTCTGCTGCGACTGCAGTTTGCCTTTTAATTCTTGGCAGAATGTGTTGCTTTTCTTGAAGGCTAGCTTTAGCGTACTTAGCTCCGTGTTTGGTTTCAAAACCGACACCGCCTCGTAACACAAAAGACATACCGGTCTTTCTCCTGGAAGCACAAACAAGTATTCGCCTTCCCATCTTTCTTGAAACTTCCGTCTGCATCAACTTTTCTCTTTCTGGACATTTTGGGATCATTATTTATATCTCAATTCCACTCGTTGGCATGAAGGTAGAAACACTGCTGCGGCTTCCGTAGTCGAAAGGCATTGTGGGCGTAGTTGAAAGGCATTGTGGGCTACCGTAGTTGAAAGGCATTGTGGGAAATGTAGTTTTTGGTCAAAACACGCTCGTATTTAATTTTAGACACTCAAAACTTTTAAACTAAGCTCTCGCGGGCCACATCTGGCCCACGGGCCATGAGATTGACACATGTGATCTAGTGTAACAAAACATCACACTGCTACACAGACATTAAAACACATTTTCTTAATTAAACCTGATTTTATGCATAACGGTTCCCATGAACAAGAACTATTGTATTATTTATAAAAACTTTGAATTTTTTGAAGTGGAGGCTGCTGGACCGAAGTATAATATTGAACAATTTTACTAGAAATGACAACCATACCTGTTAGAGAA
>JBBPBX010084260.1:0-15342 GCA_038048925.1 Garcialebias charrua
AACACACGACATGTTTATTCAACACATGATATGCTCTTAGCGCGGCCAGGCCCAATCTGTCCCCAGATGAAGGTCAAAAGCAGGAAAAACAGGCAGAAACACTGGGATTCACAGCATTGATATTAAAAAAAGATGAATCACATTTTGTCTTCAAGACACCGCGTGATCCAGTAAAAACCATATCAAAGAGCACATTTAGTTACAATAACAAAGGAGAGACGGCAGGCAAGGAGATTGAGTCTATGATTAATTTCAGACAAACACAGAGTTCAGCAGATGTGCAGCTGGGTGTTATCTGAAGCTTCACAGAAATCTCTGGGGAGGGGGAGGGGGGGGGCTCTTCAGCTCCTCACTCTAGGAGAATGGATTCCCACAGCCTGCTTTTCAAGGACATGTGCAGAAGCCAGATAATGTTCTTGTTTGTTATCCAATAGACCACAGTGTTCTTTTCCACTGCCGCCTCCAAGTCTGTGGTGCTGTTTCACGGCCGAAAGAAATCCAAATATGTGGTTCTGCTCTGCCCCGCTTCATGAACTTCCACCTGTCCCTTGATCGATCCGGGGTGGCTGCAAACAAGTCCCAAAACGGACAGCAGGTGCACGGTGGTCCACCACTGCACCAATCGTGCGATTGAGCTCATACAGCAGCTGGGATGAGGAGCTCACGGCCCGGTTCAGAGAATTTTGCTGATCAGGCAGTGCCGACAGCGCTCTGATAGCCGCCGAAGCCTCCCTCAGCTTCCGATAACAAACAACTCCGCTTACGCCAAAAAACAGAGCAGTTGCTACCAATAATCCAATAATCCACAAATCCTCCACGTCCTCCACACTCAGAACGGACAGACACATGGGCTGCCACTGACCCCACGAGTCCAGCACGTATCCAGCCGCGTGTGTGTCGGAGGGACAGACAGCTTCTCCTGGCACGGTCCGCTTCGTGGAAAAAATCTTATCCATTGAAGAAACAGCCCAATTGATTAATTCCATATTGGTTCGAGTGAGCGCTGAAGGGTCGCAGACGAGACGAAAAGCAAGCAGGGAGTAGGAAAAACTTAGGGAGGGAAGAGCAGAAAGATATGCGACCTGCCTTGCCAAGTGCCGGAAGAAGACCGTGCCGGAATAGCGACCGTGAAGCAGCAGACTTCTGTAATTTAAAGTTGGGACTTTAGGTGAATAAGCTAGGTTTGGTCGCAGAGTGACCTTTGCCCCGTCCTGGGCAAACTAGTGCATAGTGGGTGAACTGACAATGCATGCAGGTCCCCAACAAGTTTAGCAGAGCACAGAGCCAAAAGAAGAGCAGTCTTATAAGACAATAAATCAATTTTAGCACTTTGCAAAAGCTCAAAAGGAGGATCACAGAGGGCCTCCAGGACCAGAGTTAAGTCCCATTGTGAGGCCAAGACCTTGCTCGGAGGCCTCACTTTCATAACTCCCTTCATGAACCGGATCACAAGAGGATAGGAGCCAGGGGACTTGCCGACCCACCCCTCGTGGCATGCTGAAACAGCTGACAAAAATACCTTAATGGTGGAAAAAGAGCAGCCCTTATTTAACAGGTCCTGCAGAAAAGTGAGGAGCTCAGCCATATTACAGGAATATGGCACAATATTCCTCTCCACACACCAGATCTCAGAAACATGCAATTTTCGTGCATAAAGTGTCTGAGTGGACACGGCACGTGCACTCTGGATTGTATTTACCACCTTGTTGGGTAACCCAAAGTTTATCAGTTTGATCCTCTCAGCGGCCAGACCCACAACTGCCACAGGCTTGGTCGTGGATGCCATATTTGCCCGTGGACCTGTGATAGCAGGTCTCTGTGAGCAGGCAGCTGCCACAGTGTTCCTGCTAACAGTGAGATCAGCTCTGAAAACCAGCCGTTCTTTGGCCACCTAGGTACCACCAGGATCAGAGAGAGACCCCTTGCGCACACGCTCCAGCGTCAGCTGAATTGACGCCACAGGGGGGGAAGGCATAATAGAGCTTTGTCGCCGGCCACTCGTGGGTGAACGCGTCTGACCCGAGTGATGCGTTCACGCACCGTATGGAGTGAAACATAGCAAGGTGGGCGTTTTCCTTGGTGGCGAACAGATCTACATCTGCTCTCCCGTATTGCGCCCAGATCTCGTTCATAATGCGTGGGTGCAGGCGCCACTCCGAGTGGAGGGGCACTCCTCTCGACAGGGCGTCCGCCCCGTGGTTCAGCTCTCCTGGCACGTGCGTCGCTCTGAGTGACTGGAGACATGAGCTGTATCACGTTAACAACTCCTGGGTCAGCCTCAGAAGGGGTGGGGAGTGAGTACCCCCCTCTCTGTTGACACAGGAGACCACACAGGTGTTGTCCGATCTGATTAGAACATGTTGACGTGAAATCAGACCCTTCCTGTAGAAATGTTTTAGCAACAGGAACACAGCGAGCAGCTCCTGCTGGTTTATGTGTAGCTGGGCCTCCTGCTGGGACCTCCCCCCCCCTCCCGTGCGTGCTGATTTTGACAAAGGCCGACCCAACCGGACTTGGACGCATCCGTTGTCACCAACACTCGAGACAGTACCCTGCCCAGCTGGACACATCTGCTTATCATGGAGGTGTCCCTCCATGGCTACAGATCTTCCAGGCAAGCTGAGTCCACTGTCATCATTTGTAGCGGGATGGCAGGGCCTTGCTGCTGCATGCTCACCCAAATCTGTAAAGCACGCATTTTCAGCACACCGAGGTGAAAAGCAACCAATCCTGCC
Source organism: Garcialebias charrua (assembly GCA_038048925.1). Taxonomy (NCBI): domain Eukaryota; kingdom Metazoa; phylum Chordata; class Actinopteri; order Cyprinodontiformes; family Rivulidae; genus Garcialebias; species Garcialebias charrua. The sequence continues at coordinate 2,736 of JBBPBX010084260.1, forward strand.
ATGAGGCCCAGAAGGTGCTGACAGCATTTTAAAGTCACAGCATGCCCAGTCTAAACAGAGCTAAGCAGTGCTGCAGGTCTAAGACTCGTTTTTCTGACAAACTCGCGTTGTACAGGACAGAGTTCAACTCCAGACCAAGGAAAATAATTTGCTATGATGGGGATAAGTGACTTTTTGCTGAATTTATCACAAAACCAAGAGATTTTAGGTGTAACATCACACGCTCTGTGTGTAATTTCACCTGTTCTCTGGAGCTCCCCAGTATCAGAACATCGTCGATGTAATCCAGCGCTTGGACGCCCTGAGCCCTCATTGGTGACAGCGCCACCTCCAGGCATTTTGTAAATACGCGGGGGGCTGTGCTGAGGCCGAAAGGCAAAGCCTGGAATTCGAACGCAGTGTCCTCGAAGGCGAAGCGTAGGAACTTCCGGTGGCTCGGCCGGATGCTGATATGCAGATAAGCATCTTTTAGATCCACGCTACAAAACCAGTCTCCCGGGCGCACGGACTGGATCACTTGTCTTAGCATCAACATTTTGAATTTGTATGCTCTGAGTCGCCCGTTCAAACGTCTTGGATCCAAAATAGGTCTGAGAGTGCCCCCTCTCTTCGGGATAATGAAGTAGTTGTTGTAAAAGCTGGTGACTTTGTTTTAGACACAAATCATGTTCTTTCTGCTGTGAGTGACATAAAGTCAAATATGTCGTTACACATAAGCACGAATAAAGCTAAAAAAACTGCCCCTCTCTGTTTTCTTGATTCACAAAAAACAACAACAACAAACACTAACATCAGCGGCACGGCCCCCTCTGTTCTTCCAGCCTATATAAAGGGCGGGGGCCATCCCCCCCTCCCTCGCGGCTCACGGGGTGTTAGCCTAATCAATAAACCCCAGCAGGGTGCCTCGCATCTGTCTGCAACAGACTGGCCCAGAGGCACCTGCAACCAGGCCCGACACTCCTTACAGAGACAGGTGAGGGGGTCACGTGCTCCAGCCCCTGCTCCGTTGTAAACCACGGGGCCGGGAATACACTAATCAAACAAACCCGTGACACGTCCGCACTCCAGGGGTGCGCGCCGACAGAATCTGATGACCCACCTTCCTGGCCACCTATTCAACGGATGCCAGTAAGGGACAGGGGGAGGGGCATGGCAGAAGCCCGCAGGCCAACACCAGTATCACACGTTCACAAAGGCAGTTGTGATGAAACTGCAGCCTGTGTAAACACTCAGTGCAGAACAGAAATGGCACCAGGGCTGAATCAGACTCCTCTTTCCTTTAATCAAAGAGGAATGAACTCTCTGTCACCAACCAATCTAAGATCTGCTCAACACAAAGGACCATCTCGAACAGCTCCACATTCTCATGCTGAAGCTGTCCCCTTATCCTCAATGGGCGACACACCATGCTCAAGCAGTGATCCTGCAGCGTGTGGCCGCACTCACTGTGCTGACTCAGTTCTGCTCTTAAACGACATCCCTCCACCGGGTGAAACACAGCCCCCCGGAGGTTTGTCGGGCTCCAGGGCTCTGATGAGGCCGGAGACCAGTAAACCAGACCCAACCAGGAAACGGGCTGGAGTCAGGAGATCTGCTCGTATACAAAACTTGCAGCCCCTCCGATCAGTGAAACAAAACAAAAAGAGGAAAAACAGACATTCTGTTCCGCTTTTGTCTAATAATGACAACAGATTGCCTCTGCCTCCAAACACTCTCGATCAGAGTAATATGGCAGTACATCTGCAGGAAGGCCCTCTCCCTAATGTGGTTGGCCTTCAAGGGACCTCAGAAATAAGGGCCCTTGAGGGAGAGCTGGTTCCACCACCTGCTCCTCTCCAGGGACCCTCCACATCACCAGATGGAACAGTCTCGCCACTTCGGATGAGAACTGTGGAAAATTTCAGCTTGGTGGCGGAGAGGAACAAGCTGGTGGCCTCAGGCCTGCCCGAGAACGTGGTGGATACCATTCAAAATGCACGAGCTACGTCAACACAGTCTCTCTACGCCAGGAAATGGCACATTTTTGAAGCTTGGTGTACAGAAAGAAATATTATTTCTTATTCATGTGACATGGCCCAGCTTCTCACCTTTCTTCAGGACCTGCTGGAGAAAGGTCGTTCTTTCTCAACGATTAAGGTGTTCTTATCAGCAATTTTGGCCTGTCACGAGGGCTGGGGAAGCAGGACGCCTGGCGCGCACCTGCTCATAATAAGATTTATGAAGGGCATGCTAAGAAAGAGACCCCCCAGCAGGATATTGACCCCTGGATGGGATCTTAGTATGGTCTTGGGGGCTCTCTGTGATCCCCCATTCGAACCACTGAGCGAGATTAAGATAGATTTATTATCTTATAAGACCGCTGTTCTCCTGGCTCTTTGCTCGGCGAAACGTGTAGGTGACCTCCATGCTTTGTCCGTACACCCAATGTGTACCAGGTTTGCCCCTGACGGGTCAAAGGTCACCCTAAGGCCTAATCCTGTGTATATCCCCAAGGTCTTGACTTTGAACCCCAGAAGTCTGGACTTTGATCTCTTCTTTTCCACCTGCTCCTGTCCTCACTCAAGAAAAGGAAAGGTTGAAGGCTCTCTGCCCTGTGAGAGCTTTAAGCGCTTGCATGCAGAGAACAGCTGAATGGAGAAAAACAAATCAACTCTTTGTCAAAGTCAAAAAGTCAAAGTCAAAGTCAACTTTATTGTCAGAACTGCAATATGTACAGGACATACACAGAATTGAAATTGCGTTTCTCTCAGTCCCTCGGTGCAACAGTAACTATTTAAACATTGAAACACTGAAACATATAATAATAGACATAAGCATAAAATAGTAAAACTGTAACACTGTCCTGAGTTTTGCATAGTGGTATAAGAGTATGAAAATTTACACCAACTCTAAAACTAAAACTAGAACACTAAACATTTAATGAACATAATACTGACCTGAGTTTTTGCATACTAGTATAAAAAAGTATAAAGAGTATAACTATAAAATAAACTAAAGGTTCTAGCATTGACATTTGCAAAGTGGCAAAGCAGCATATGAGTTAATGTACACAGTACAGTATATGTATGAGGTAGTAGTTGATGTTGTTATAGAGGCAAAAGTGGCATATGCAGTAAGGCACATTGGGCATCCTTAAATAAGGCTGGTCAGAGAATACTGTATATGTATCAGCAGTGGTGTAGATATAAAAGTAGTGTAAATGTAAACAGTAGTAATAAATGTAAGCAGTAGTAATAAATGTAAACAGTATTAATAAATGTAAACATTGAATGTAACCAGTAGTATGTAAACAGAGAATGTAAACAGTATTATGACTATAGGCAGTGATGTAATACAAACATTAGTGCAAATATGAGAAGTAGTGCAAACTGAATGAGCACATGACCGAGAGTTTAGTGAATAACCCGTTTGATGACACAGAGTCCAGTGTTAAAATCTTTGTGTTGTGTGGTAATGTGTGAGAAAGTTTTTAGTGTTAAGGCAGTTCAAATGGGAGGGGGGGCAGAGCAGGCAGAGTGTTTAGCATCCTGACTGCCTGATGAACAGAGCTGTCACTCAGTCTGCTGGTTCGAGCCTGGAGACTTCTCAGTCTCCTCCCTGATGGCAACAGGCTGAAGCAGCTGTGTAGTGGGTGTGTGGGATCACCTGCCATGCAGAGGGCTTTCCGAGTGAGGCGGTTGCTGTGTAAGTCCTGCAGTGAGGGGAAGGAGGTGCCGACGATCTTCTCAGCTGCTCTCACGATGCGCTGGAGGCTCTTGCGGCAGGATGCAGTACATGCACCAAACCACACAGTGATGCAGCTTGTCAGGACACTTTCTATGGCACCTCTGTAGAAGGTGCACATGATGGGGGTTGAAGCTCCAGCCCTTTTCAGCTTGCGGAGAAAGTAGAGACGCTGGTGAGCCTTCTTGGCCAGTGATGCAGTGTTCCTGCTCCAGGACAGGTCCTCTGAGACATGCACTCCGAGGAACTTGGTGCTGTCTACTCTCTCCACTGTGGTGCTGTTGATGGTCAGAGGGGCATGTTGGGCATCCCTCTTCCTGAAGTCCACAACAATCTCCTTTGTCTTCTCCACGTTGAGAGTGAGATTGTTGTGTCCGCACCACAAGGCCAGGCGGCTCACCTCGTTCCTGTAGTCCGTCTCATCGTTGTTGCTGATGAGACCCACCACTGTTGTGTCGTCCGCAAACTTGATGAAGTGGTTGGAGCTGTATGATGGTGTGCAGTCGTGTGTTAGCAGGGTGAATAGAAGGGGGCTCAGCACACATCCTTGTGGGGCCCCTGTGTTCAATGTGATGGTGCTAGATGTGTTACTCCCGACCCGTACTGTCTGTGGTCTCCCGGTCAGGAAGTCTAGCAGCCAGTTACACATTGAGGTGTTCAGCCCCAGACTGTCCAGTTTAAGGATGAGCTGTTGGGGGATGATGGTGTTGAATGCTGAGCTGAAGTCGATGAACAGCATTCTAACATAAGAGTCCTTCGTGTCCAGATGTGTGAGAGCTGTGTGGAGGGCAGAGGAGATGGCATCGTCGGTTGAGCGATTAGGTCGGTATGCAAATTGGAAGGGATCCAGGGAGGCAGGGAGGACAGATGTGATGCTTTTCATGACTAGCCGTTCAAAGCACTTCATCAGGATGGGGGTGAGTGCTACTGGGCGATAGTCATTGAGGCATGCGGGCGTTGCCTTCTTTGGGACAGGGATGATGGTGGTGGCTTTGAAACAGGTGGGGACGATGGCCTGGCTCAGTGAGATGTTGAAGATGTCTGTGAAGACCACTGCGAGTTCCCCTGCACAGTCCTTCAGCACACGACCAGGTATGTTGTCAGGACCAGAGACCTTCCGGGCGTTAATCTTGATGAATGATCGCCTTACGCTGTCTGTGGACAGCGCCAGCACCTGGCCATCAGGAGAAGGGGGGAGTTTATGTGCAGGTATGCTGTTACTTGCCTCAAACCGAGCAAATAATTCATTCAGTTCGTTCAGCGCAGAGGCTGAGCTGTCATAGGTCTGGGGGGATGGTTTGTAGTTTGTGATGGTCTGTATTCCCTGCCACAGACTGTGTGTATCCTTACTGTCCTTGAAACAGTGAGCTATTTTTCCTGGAATACTGCTTCTTGGCCTTTTTGATGCCCAGTTCCAGGTTCTTTCTGGCTGCCCTCAGGCCCACCTGATCTCCCGCTTTAAAGGCAGCATTCCTGGCTTTCAGGAGTCTGTAAACCTCTGCTGTCAGCCATGGCTTCTGATTAGCCCGAACAGTGATGGTTTTGAGGTTGGTTACATCATCAATGCACTTGGTGATGTATGAACATACAGTGTCTGAGTACTCCTGGAGACATGTGTTGTTGTTTGTGGTAGCAGCTTCTTTGAACATACCCCAATCTGTGGTGTCAAAACAGTCCTGGAGTGCCTCTGAAGACCCCTCTGGCCACACTCGTATCTGCTTGCGGACTGGTTTTGTGACTTTCACCAGCGGCCTGTATGCTGGCTTTAGCATAACACAGATATGGTCAGAAGCACCAATGTGGGGGAGGGGGAGGGCTCTGTAGGCATTTTTCATGGTGGTGTAAACTTGGTCCAGTGTGTTGTTTCCTCTTGTTGCAAAGTTTATGTTTCTGTATGTTTTTGGAAATACACTCTTTAAATCTGCTTTGTTGAAATCACCAGCCGTGATGAGAAAAGCATCAGGATGGGCTGTTTGCTGCTCACTGATGTGCATAGTTAAATCCATATCATTCATTAACCAATGTTAATACAAAACCTTTTTGGCTGGGAGTGTTCAGAACCAAACAAAATCTCAACTAATGACAACAGTAATGACTAAACAACACGGAAACAACGTTTCACTGCTTCGACACACTCTTGTCGTCAGATTCCAAAGTGCAACACACAAGAAAAACAGGTCTCAACTTTATGACCGAGGTCAAATTAAATCTCGTGGATTTAAACGGTTGTTAAGGTTAGTTTTTTGTTGTGGGTTTTAGGCTTAGCGTTTCTAAGTTCAAATTGGACAATGCGACTTATAGGGTGGAAATACGGTAGTTTAAACCTGATTAGTTTATTTACTAACTTGTGTTTGGACGACCTTATTATCCCATGAAGTCGGTGAGTTTGTGAGATCTTTGTCTTTTGTGGAGTCATTGAACGCCTTGTAAGGTTTGATCTGATTTCGATGTACCCATTTAGCAATTGGCTCTTTGCGGCCTTTGCTGATTTTGATTTCGTAGACGACTGAGGACACTTTGTCTGTTATCAGATGAGGTCCAGTCCACCTGGGCATTAGTTTGCGGGCGAGAGTTCCGGTCTCGGACCCTCCTTTCCCGGTTGCTGGGGCGAACGTATAGTACCAGACTCTGTCTCCCACTTGGAGTTCATTGTGAGAGGCCTTCTGGTCGTAGTACGCCTTACGTCCTTCAGCGGATTTTTCCAGGTTTTTCTGGGCGAAAGCAAAAGTGTTTCTGAGGTGTACATTCAAATCTTTCATGTATTGTTGTGTGGTGTAGGCTGTCGCCATGGCGGCGTCGCCTGGTTGGTACAACAGGTGTAGAGGGAGAGTCATTTGTCGACCGGTCATCATCTCGAAGGGAGAGATGCCAGTTGATGTGTGTGGAGTGGCTCTTATGGCCATGAGGACCAGAGGGAGTTTCACGTCCCAGTCCTTGTGGTTTGCAGCCACGTATTTCTTCAAAATACTCACCACAGTTCTGTTTGCTCTTTCTACTTGGCCTGAAGCCTGTGGGTGGTAGCCGACATGAAAGTTGGCCTTGACGCCTAGCGTCTTCCACAGTTCTTTCATCACTTCACCTGTGAAGTGTGTACCTTGGTCTGAGTTCACCCGAAGGGGAAGTCCAAACCTTGAGAATATATGATTCATTAACAACATAGCAGTGGTTTGTGCTGTGTCGTTAGGAGCTGGTAGGCATTCTACCCATTTGGTGAATGCACAGGTTACCGTGAGAAAATATTTATTTCCTCTAGAGCTCTTAGTGAGTGGTCCAACCCAGTCGATCTGGAGGTCAGACCATGGGAATGCAATGCCTCTGCTTTGCAGTGGTGCTCTGTGAAGTGGTCTGGTTGGCTGAAACTGGCCACAGACCACGCACCCTTCAATGTAGTCCTTGACATCCTTCTTCATTCCAGGCCAATAGGCAATTTGTTTTAATGCCGTCAGCGTGGCTTTATCTCCTTTGTGTCCTGCGGACGGGAGATCATGGGCATGAACTAACATCACCCCCCTTTGGTCATGGGGAACCACGAACACAGGTGAGGACGTTGGTCCATGAGCGAAAGTTAAGATGCCCTTGATTAGTTTTAGCTGTTTGCGCAGCTGATAGAGGACCTTAAGGTCTGGATCGGAATCCAGGTCGTCTTTAGACGGACTATTTTTGTTCGGATCAGTCAGGTACAGTATCATGGAGTTGATAGCGGGATCCGACTTTTGTAGTTGGATGATGTCTGGGTCAGTCAGTGCGGGTCGTACAGAGACTGCGTTGTCAGCAGGTCTGGTTGCGGCCTGTGCACGTGTGACTGCCATAACTCTGACTGAAGGATGTGTTGGCAGAGTCTCGATTAACCAGGAGGGGTCGAAGGACCATAGAGGACCTTCGTCGGCTCCTTCTTTGGCTAAGGAATCTGCAATGTCATTGTAGTGCTTGTCATCGCCTGGGACTCTAGAATGCCCTGGAACTTTCTTCCAGTAGATCTGTAATCCGTGTGACGTCACCAAGTGATCACACGCTATGAAAAGCTCTTTGTGTTTGACCACTTTTCTGTCGCTTGTTAGGAAACCGTTCAGTTTCCACACAGCGAGGTGACAAGCGAAACTCAAACGAGCATAGTTAGAGTCAGTGCAGATAACTAGCGTCTTGATGGAGCGTTCTACTACCATCTGGAGAGCTATTAGGATTCCTGCAATCTCAGCATACTGAGAAGTCTGAGAGCCTAATTTGTAGCTGAAAGTTATCTGCTCTTGGTCTTGGAGGAGGACCCCTCCAACACCTGCCCTACAGATTTTGTCGCGGAGGAATGAAGATCCATCCACGTACAATGTTGTCATATCTTTGCAGATATTGTCATCAAAGAAGTGGTGATTCGGGTCTTCAGTTACTGGGGGTTTTACCTCAACCGGCGGCTGGGTGGCTGGTACATCTTGTGTACACTTCTGGCAGATTGCCAAGTCCGTCCCCAGATGTGACTTCTTGTTTTGACCATAACGTATGTCTAGGTTAAAACTTTGAAGCGCCATGAGCCACGTTGCAACACGTGAGTTTGTCACCACACCATCTCTGATGCGTTCACTGTTAAGAAAGGTCACTGGCTGGTGTTGTGTTTCCACAATGATTTTCTGTCCACCAATGTAGCTGGAGAAATGTTTAACTGCCCACACTGTGGTCAGTAAAGCTTTCTCACAGTCTGAGAATCTCAACTCGGGGCCTGCCATCGTTTTGCTGGCATAGGCTACTACACGTTTGTCTCTGTCGTGTATCTGGTACAGACCTGCACTTATGCAATGAGCTGAGAAGCCCACTTCCAAGTAAAACTCTTTGTTGTAGTCTGGGTAGACTAAACAAGGGGCTGACTTGATCCTGTTTATAAGAGCGTCCATTGCCTGTTGCTGTTTGTCAGTCCAAACAAATGGTACGTCTTTTTTAAGGAGTTCAGTCAGTGGTTTCGCAAGGTCCGCATAGTTCTCGATGAATTGGTTCGAGTAGTTACACACGCCCAGAAAACTTTGTAGTTCTTTGAGATTGGTGGGGACTTTGAGATTGTCGAGGCCTTGGGTGCGAGTCAGCTGTGGTTGTACTCCGTCAGGACCTACAAGTAGGCCAACGTAGTCCACTTTGGTTCTGCACCATTGGCATTTTGACAGTGATATCTTAGCACCAGCAGTTGTCAGCTGATTCAGAACGTGGTCGATCTCAGCCAAATGTGAGTCCAGTGTTGGCTGCCTCAAAAGGACATCGTCCACGTAGATCAGTGTTCCACGCTCGTGGGCGTCTGGACATGCTTTGTTCAAGAAGATGTTGAACTCTGCAGGTGAGTTAGCGTAGCCAAAGGGACACCTGTTAAAGGTGTACTGACGGCCACCAAAAGTGAAAGCTAGTTTGTACTGGTCCTCGGCGCGCACAGGGATGGTCCAAAAACCAGAGGCGACGTCGAGAGTCGAGAAGTACTTACCATTGGTGACCTTGGGCAGTTCCTGTTGGAGTTGCGTCATAGGCCATCTGGATAAGGGAACTTGTTTGTTTAGCTTTCGGTAGTCTATAGTGAGTCTCCACTTACCATTAGGTTTTAACACCGGCCATAAAGGCGCAGAGTAAGTGCTGTTACAGTATCGGATGATACCTTTTTCTAACAGGTCATTAATGATTTCTCTGACAGGTTGATGTGCTGCCAGAGGAATCTTGTACTGTCTGACAAATGCAGGGGGAGCATTAGGCGGGGTTGGGATGCTCACTGTGTGGAGCGTGGTCAACCCACAATCCATCGAGTCAGTTGAGAATGATTTCTCATATTTTAGAAGAACTTTGCGAAGTTTGTCCCTTTCTTCATCAGTTTTCAGGGCGTCGGCTTGGGTGACCACCTGTTCAATCTGTGAAGCAACTGAGAGGGATTCTTGTTCTTTGGGGAGCTCCAGTGAGTCCCCTTCAGTGTCGTAAAACCTGTCAACAGGTAGTGCACTGTAAGTTTGAGGACCTAGACTGTCTCCTCGGTTGAAACCGAACCGGTTGACCGTGTCATGGTCGGAATCATTGGGGGAGAAGAGAGCTATGGCCTGTGTTGGTTTCGTTAACAAGACTTGCCCCGTGTGTTGATTTGGGATCAAGATTTCTGGGAGTCCTCCCAGAAATGGAATGCTTAGCTCAAAATCATGAAAATCAGTAGAGATCAACCATCCTAGCTGTGTGTTTTTTGGGATCAGTACCTCTTCTGTGCTTGTGTTGCACACAGCAACAGTCGTGGTTCTGCAGTCGAGGGTCACTTGGCATGTGGCCTCCATGGACAGTCCTAAGTTGAAAAACATAGGAGATGGTTGAAAGTATGCCTGTTTTGTGCTAATAGCTTGTCCTTTCATGATGTGACACATCACCGGCTTGTTCATAACCTGAGGTGGTACCGCAGTGTTATGGCTGTTAGCAATCTGACAGACCTCTGGAATGGTCTGTCCAGCCTTAAGGTTCTCTGATGTTAGCACAGGAAAGACCTTTGTGGCTGTGTCTAATGACCACAGTACATTGTTGTTGATGTCCACTCGGACACCTAACCTTACCAAAATGTCGGAGCCTATGTAGGTTGCATGTGGTAAGTTCGGGACCACGAGGAACGGGTGATCCAGTACTCGTTGGTTCCAGATCAGTTTCAGGTCAATGATCCCTTTTGCGGTCATTACCTGTTTATCGTTGGGGTCCAACGAAAAGCGGAAAGCCTTTTTGTTCATTTCTAGACCCAACTGTTTTTTAACCAAGGTTCCATAGAAAGCTTGGCTGATCGCTGATTTCTCCGTCCAAGGAGACAAAACAGCATCATCGGTGTGGGATCCTTGGATCTCAACACCTTTGACTACCTGCGGTAGGTAGTGTTCAGTGAGTGCTGACTGTTTCAGCTCGCAGAGGAGGCTCTCTTGTTGGGCCTTTTCTGCCTCACCTGTTGCTGAAGGTTCACTTACCGGGATTGTGCTCTCGTTGGAGGACCCCTTTGTGCCTTCCGCGGTACCTGCTGTTAGACAGTCAGTGTCACCTTGTGTAGGCATATCGATTGGCAGTGGTTGGCTCACTCTGGTCCACATTGTTTGATCACCATAATCTATAATCGCGTCGAAGCGGTTTATAAAGTCTTGGCCAACCAAAAATGGGAATGAGTCAATGGTGGACACGTGTACCGGGTGGTATAGCGTCATTTCACCAATCTGCATATGAACCATGGCTATAGCTGTAAGGGTTGTACTCGTCTCTGAGAGTCCCTGTAGTACTACAGCACATTCTTTGAGGGGTATTTCCCTGTCAACCCCGCTAGCGGCTATCCTTAGCTCCTTCAACAGTGTGGGAGACATAATGGTTATGTCAGCCCCACCATCCAGGAGGGCCTCTTCTGTGAGGACCCCTTCTAAAGTGATTGACAGGTAAGCCTTCTTAGCGGGCCCCTTCCTGATAATGTTACACAGGAACCTACCAGGTTTTTTCCGACGTGTGTTACGTCTACCATTGTCTGTGTGAATTTCATTCACCTGTACTGGTAGTGCAGTCACACATGGGTCTGAGTGATCGGTCTGTGACGAGTCATTGTCTTTGGTGAGTGCGCTTTCCCCCCCTTTTTCTGATGAGGGGCTCTCGGACTCTGTAACAATGACGTCATGTTTACAGTCAACATCTTGTTGACTGTCTATACCCTGATTGTCAGCATCCTGACCATCAGTATCTTGGTGACTGTCAGCAATCGTGGCATTGCTGTTATTTGTGTGTTCTGAGTCACTATCAATGATAGTGCTACACATCACACCAGGTTTGTTTTCCTTGTTTGTTTTTTTCAAACTTTCTAACAACCGACGTATGTTCTCCATCTCTTCTGAAGACAGAGGTTTAGGGCCTTTTTTCTGGAACTTCTGTGGGTTTTTCCTCGCCCCAGACTGTTCAGTTTGAGGTGCAGGATCTGGCGCATTGCTCGGGGGTCCCCTCTGGGACCGCCCTCTTCCATATGAGTCACCTTGGGACCCATATTTCTTTTTCTTTTGGAAAGCCCCCCTTTTTTGATGATGGGGTTCTTCCTCTTGATGCGGCCTGTACCACTTAGGGTCTCTGGACCCCTTTTGGTCTTTGTTCCAGCGGACACCTTCATTTTGCGGTCTGTCAGGTTGGAAATTTTGCTTATTCTCGGCTTCCTTAAAAGAGTGAGCTGGCGCTCTTGCTCCTTCAAGGTCTAGCGTTTGGTATTTGACCTTTTCACCAGGACACACTTCAAAGGGTGTTTTGTTTGGTGTGCGACCTGTAAAAACATCTATCGCGCACTCTCTTATGTCTTCGATGGACCTCCGTTTATAGTTTGCGCTGACATGTACTTTCTCTCTTATGTCAGGGCAGAGGTTTTGGCTGAAAATATACTTAAACCCTACCTCCTCCTCCATTTCAGGTTCGCATCTGTCCCCGAAATAGGCACGGAATATTCGGTCATAATATGACCTTGGGTGTTCATTCCTACCTTGCTTGATGTTAGCTGCTGTTATGATGCCATCGGGCCCCGTGCAAGGAGAAAACTCCTTTATCAGCGCAGCACAGAGAAGACTGTAGTCTTTCATCACTGCTTCTCGTTGACGCTTCATAAAAGCATGCACCGTCCTGTCCGATGTTAACCTTAACAGACAGATTCTATCATCATCTGTAGCTTCTGGGAAGCGTTGAAGCTGGAAATCAAGGTCCTCGAGATAGATCTTGGTTTCGTGTGAGCCCATTGGGCCAGGGGCGAAGGTTTGAATGCTTTTCGCCATATTCCGTAGTTCAGCCATTGATAGAGGTATTTGTGGGTTATTATCAGATCCACCCACCGGCGCATCCGGTGGGATTGTCGGTTTTAGAGGCCCTAAGGGACGGCGCGGTGGTGTTGGAGGGAGTAGTGCAT